>JAPMOB010251960.1:14525-34120 GCA_029875015.1 Lepomis gibbosus
CTGCAGGGCAGTTTACAACTTTATGAGATATATACATTATGATCTCATCTAAATCCCAACATAGCTTTGCACAACTCCAACCTGAGCCACCTGTGAGAGTCTATGGAGACTTTAATCTATAACAATGCAGAAGCAAAAAGTACAATATTTTCCTCTGAAATGTAGTGGAGTAGAAATATAAAGAAGCATAAAATAAATATGTTTAAATAAACTACAAGCACAGTATCTAAAAATGTACTTAAGTTCAGTACTTAGGTTAATGTATTTAGTAACTTTCATCCACTGTATAGTTTTCAGAATGAATGTTACGTTGATTCCACTATTTTCAGTTAACTTACAAAAAACTGACTGGGAAAATACAATGAAAAAATATTCAAAGAGAGAGTTTGATTATTTGCTATAGTTAAGATATAGATTAAAAAAGGAAAAAGTTCCATCTCTGTCTAAGAGTGTGATTTTAAACATTCATGTGGCAGCAAAAGTTTGTGCACAACCCCTTCTGTTCATTTATTCCATCAGGAGAGAAGTACTTTTGGACTGCCCGGGGTTCTTTTTCCATTTTACTTCTTGTGCTCTTACATCCATATTGTGTTCATCTCTGATTCATACAAGACAGACTTGGAGTTTCGCATTTGATATTTGGCATGAGTAGTCACCCCCGACTGATTCCATCTGGACTCAGCAATAGGTTCGAGCGGGTTACCAGCAAACTGGTGGGGGGAAAAAAACACGGGGACTCATCATGTGCAGAAGTACATTGTGTTGCTTTTGTCATTTTGATATTGTTGGTTTCAATCATGAAGACAGAGAACATCTGAATATAGGGGTTAAGATATGTATTAAGGTATACTCTCAATAAAAATTTTAGAATACAAAGTTTGCACCATATGTATAAATATGTTAAGAGCATGTTCATGTTGTTCATTATATAAACAAACTCACAGCATGAACACTAATTCATCCAGAAAGTTAGAGATACTATTAAACATTCTTAAACTTAAACGAGTAGTTCAACATTTTGAGAAATATGTTTGCTTACTTTCTTGCCGAGAGTTAGATGAGAAGATTGATACCACTTTTACATCTGTCTTTTACGAATAAAGCTTCAGCTAGTAGCCAGTTGGTTTAGCATAACATAAAAAACAGCAACAGGAGGAAACAGCTAACCTTAGCTCTGTCTAAATGTTATGTACCGTACTGTTTCTTGGAGTCTCCGTTGGTTGAATGGCAACAGCCAAGAAATAGTCCAGCACATAACCCCATGTGAAGCCACAAGTCGTCTCAGTTTTGTTTGATAAAAAAAAACAAGATATTTGTTAAATAGTGATTTAATGTTACCGATAGGCAGATCTTCATACAGAGCCAGACTAGCTGTTTCCCCCTGTTTTCAGCCTCTGTGCTACGCTAAAGCTATACAGCTGCTGGCTGTTGCTTCCTCGCTGTTCCTACTTGAAACTTTACACTTTAAATGTTCCCAATGGACAGATGACTATGGCTCTGTCATTGCAAGCCAGATAGAACACAGGTTATCTTCTGCTTAAAAACTCAAAACAAACAAAAATTCCATCTCTCTGGCTATCTACTTTTTTTCCTGCATCTATAAAACAAAATGAGGCCACAAACTGAGCCCTGTATTAGACAGTTGATGTATTCATTGTGTGTGTGTCTGCCTGTGTGTATGTGTGTTAAAATATATTTTGGCAATAAAGAACACTGTTGATGGGTCACAACCTCTCTGTGAAATTCTATTGCTTTCAACAGTGTCGCAATTTTTTCTGTAAATTGTTTTGGACTTAAAGCAATTTCAGCTGCTGAATTCTTCAAGGCTCTGAAAAGAATAGAAAATGTCTGTCTCATTCAATCTATACCCAAATATTTCAAAAACATCTGATTAATGCAAAGCCCACTACCTCTATTCTTCCTCTAAGTTATATTAAAGCTGAGTATACAAACATGGATTTGTTTTGCCTTATCTTATATAGCAATTACTGTAAATTACTAGCAATTAATATTAGTAATTACTGCTCTGTGCAGAAGTTACCTGCCCTGGCTAAAATCTTTGACCCACACAGTAGAAACAGTTGTTAAAAGAGTTAATTCAGGATTCAGGTGTAGGCAAATTACTATGGCAGTAACTCAGAATATATATCCAGAAATATAAAACAAACACGAAGAATTACACACGTCCCACTCCCAACTCCAAACCTTTTCATTTATAAGAGTAAAGTGATACAAGTTTACGCCTTTAAGCCAGGCCTCTCTGAGATTCTGACCTATAAACTTACTTTTTTGGCCACTTAATGGCTTTTTCTGGAGATTTTAACCATATTCGACTGCAGTGTAATACATAAAAAACATGTGTAATAGTTGAAAGCTCCAGAAACAATTACTTAGTGGATGTTAAATTGGGATTGTTCTGTTAAGTATTGACAAAGGCAATAATAAAAATGCTTCACATTTAAGCCAACGTGGAAGAGAAGTCCTAAAAAGTGCAACAGACAAAAACCTTAAAATCTATTGAGATTGCATGTCAGCAGATCCATCTCCATGACAACTAAACAAACTCCCTCTGCTGATGAAGACCGTGTAATAAGGTTAAAAGTTCCAAAAAATAATACAAAGTGGATCTTGAGTTGGGTTTGTTTAGGAAACTATTTCCAAGGTCAAGAATGAGCTTTGATGTTTAAAGTAAAAATAATGACACGTAATTTTGTTAAGAATGCTCTGAACCGCATGGTGAATCCAATTACTTTCTGAAATGCTGCAAATTCTCTCAGAGTTGCCATCTCTGAATAGATGTTTTAACACCTGTTTTTGTACTTTATAACACACAGTTATCTTCCTAGCAGTGACTAAGTCTATCACATAAATTTGCATAGTTTTATTTTGTACACTTTGAAATATGCAATACAACTGCCAAACAGTACAGGGATTAATGAATTTACAAACCCTAGCATATCAGGTTTCATACATTTTTCATCAGTGTAACTGTTATTTTTACACATGAGACCTATTAACAGTTCAGGTACAGAGTTTTTATGCTAGAAATCATAAGTCAGATTTCTTGGAATTAACTGTGTAACTAGAGTTGCTCCTGTTCAGCAATGATTTGGAAGAGAATATCTAGAATAAAAATCCATTCATTGCAAACATAATGAGACCCCTGGAGCTTTAGGACACTTAGCTGCACTACTGCAATATGTTTCTAAATGTAATTTAATTGCAATTCACCCTTTGCTAAACTGCCTTTAGTTGCAATGCTTGTTGACCTTTCATTCTAGCACAGCACATTAATAGTTTACAGTGGTAACAGTGGGAGATTTACCATTGAAATTCTTAGTAATCCTTGAAACGTCTTTGGTTTCACACAGAGGTAACCAAAAGCATTGCTCTGTAACACTACTATTACAGTACAGCAATATAAACATAAGTAAAAATTATTTTGTTCTATAGCATAATCAAGGTTGGATGCCTATTATATAAATAACATATTATATAAACAATACATAATATATAACAAATTATATAAATAACTTGTATTCATACTTTAGATGTATTATATTAACTGTTTTGCAATTTAAAAATAACTCTTAAATGACCAGTATGTAGGATTTACCCCCGGCCTCAAAAACTTCACATACTCAAGTAGAGGCGTAAAGACCAACACTGCCTAGGTGCTCCAAGCTCCCAGTCCAGTCCACTAGTCGCACGGCTGACTAAACTAATTAGATAACGGCAGCTAGTTAGCCAAAGTTAGCAGTTACCTAAGCAACAAGCAATGCTATCTGTTTAACAGCAAACTCCATAAATCACAGAGAGCTGAAGCAGACCAAGACACAGGCAGCTGACTTGTGATTTATACATACATTTTAACTGTATACCGTGCCATTGCTTATTTCGAACCCTTCTTATAAATATTAAATTCGATTTCTGCCAAGAGATCACACCAAAACCATACACGCTGGTCCTTTAAGATGACAAATATCGCTCTTACTACAGCCCTGTACACATACCAATTTTGGAAAAATCCCAGCCTAGTTAAGGTGAATAACCTATGAACAGACAACTACTAGTTGGGGGATGGGATCTGTAGATCCTATACTTTACTACTGTAAAGTAGTTGGATTCCGAACTAGTCAACATACATGTATCTAGGAAGGAGGTATAATCAAGTGATGTCAGCTGTCAATCTTGGGTTCACTGTGTATGTTGAGGCAGAGTGCTTTGTGGTTGGCGGTCAGTTCAGGATGTGGTACTGACTGCTCTACCGGTGGAGAGACAGTTGAGAGAGAGCAGGAGCTATCAAATTAGCTCTTTCAAGCCTGAGGTAATAACCCAGTGAGCAGCAGCATTTCTTAATCTTGGCCTTGGCTACAGGCCACAGTAGCCTGTGGTTCATTCAATAAAGCCCCTGCTGAATGAAGTAAACACCTCATACAATATAAATTAACTTCAGGGTTGAGAGATGTTGAGTTATATAACTACTTCTCATTATGCTAAATATTTATTATATTTATTTATTATTAATAAATATTTATATAACAGTGTTACATCTGCAAGTGCCAGCTGTTGTTTTGACAATTAGCTCAACATTAGTTTTAGGTAAAGGTAGGAAATAGAGAGATAAACCTTGTGGTTATCTAAATGAAAAACTTTATATCCGTTATAATGCTATTTTAGAATTATAATCCCATTGCTATATTTTGTATTTCTGCGAGTTATTACAACTTCTTGTTCATGGTTTGGTTAAAGATTTTTTCCCCTGCTTTAACAGTGCCTATACTGTCGCAGGTAGTATAAACACTAGGAAGCCTACCTATGTGATACATTACATTAAATCATTTAGCTGACACTTTTATCCTAAGCGAGTTACAATTGCTATATATTTCAGAGATCACACGCCTCTGGAGCAACTAGGGGTTAAGTGTCTTGCTCAGGGACACAATGGTGGATGGGTCACAGTAGGGGAATGAACCCGGGTCTCTCACACCAAAGGCAGGCGTCTTATCCATTGCGCCGCCATCACCACCCTTATGTTGACTAAACATACAAACTTGACTTGACTACAGTTAACTTGAGGCTATTCTGCCTTTAGCTAATCACAGTATGTTGCTCCACAGACAATGTAAAACTTTTCATGGGTATTACAGAAATATTGTAATTTTCCACTGTAAATGCAAAGCCATGACCACCAAAAACACTTCCTTTGGATTAGCTAGCAGTACCTACATACCTAAAATATAGTTTCAGTTAACACTTTAACAACTATTCTAAATTAGTGTAGCTCGATAATCACACTGAACTTCTATTTTGTCACATTTAATTCTTAAAGCTTTCTATTATATTTGTGTTGGTAGGTTATTTTGATGGCTTAGATGATTATTTTGCTTTGAACTATTGAACTATTTTCAGTTGATGCAGGAGCTTCTGTGGAATAGTTAACTTAATCCTTTTTACCTTTGTAAAATCGGGAACAAAATGTTGATGAAAGAGTGGTCTCCTTTCTGTAACTTGACTAACAATGACCTGTGCAGCTCATCCATATTTTTCATAGGAAATGGTCTGTACTTGTAGCACTAAAATACTTTACATATCACATTCACTCCAGTTACACAGGCTACAATGGAAGGTGCCAGAAACTCATCATGAACAAAACAGGCACTCGGAGAGTGTTGATCTCCACCAAGGCCAATAGTCTAGTCATCTATGATATGCAAATCTGCAAGTGCAACCACTTGGCTAAATATGTCTGGATGCATTTCCAAAAATAATTAGAATTACAGTGCGTTAAAATGTGGTTGTGCCTCACAATCTCAGTTGTGCATTAAATATGCATTTTGCGCAAGTCAGAAATGTGGATTTCTGGATTAATGTGGAAAAATCACATCCTTCATTGCTTATTTCTTACATACCTGCTGCATTTTTTTCTACAGTGATGTTTGAGGTGGCTGTTATGTTTTGTTGTATGTTTAGTTGTGGAACACCATTCACTTTAATTACCGCCATGGCCATAGACGCCGGTGTTACAATTGACGTATTTCGCAATGTCAAAAGTGAAAAGTGTATGCGTCCTGTGATTCGGATCTGCTCCGAAATGTGATGGGTTCTTCCTTTGTCCCATGCTACACCCCTTCCACCAAATGAAAATAGGGCCAGTAGTTCTTCTGTAATCCTGCTGACCGACAAACAAAACCCAAACCAAAAACATAACCTCCTTGGTGGAGCTAACAAAACGGAAGAAAATATAAATGGCCTGCTGTATCAGAGCAATACAAAGGATCAAGCACTCTGTGGTGTCCAGGCAGAGAAAAATAAAGGACAAAAAGGAGGAAATGGCACGACTGGTAAGTAGTATTCTGTGACTCCACCTTGTTGCATCAGGACGCCTTTTAATGCATTATTACATAGGTAGACCTGATGGAGGCTGGTCAAGCTAAAACACATTTGTTTTTAACTTTACCATTTTCCATGTTCTTTTAAGTGCACTTTGATGATTTGTTCTTCAGAATAAAAAATAAGCAGCTTACATTCCAAAATATGTTTGCTTAAATTCAGATTGTATTCTTTGGCTTCTACAAAATTATCATTCAGACAACCACGAAAAATACTGTAAATAAAAAAAAGATCTGAAAAATATCCTGTTTTTTTATTTTTGACTATTAAAGTTGAAGCTCATTTAAAGTGCATGTAGACACCAGTTATAGCTAAAAAAGCACACACATTTATAACATGACAAGTAAATGTGCATGCACTCATGTACACACACACACACACACACACACACACACACACAACCTCCATCATGTCCTAGTTACACTTAGGATTTGGGAGAGTGCATACAGTGAAGCCTCGGGTCTTAACAGGACATGAAAGGGCCTGTACCAACAGGATGCCACTGCAGGAGACTGCCCTCACATTTGATGTGGTAATCCTGTCATAGAGACACCAAAGCTGGTTAGGTTTAACACATGCTGGTGTGGCTCTGATTCATGATGGCCCACGGCATCCCAGCACTGACAACAAAATCTGCCTCAGATCAGAATGTGCTTGGTCATTTTACTTGAAGTTTAAAATTTAACCACAGTAATGTGACATTGATATGGTCCATTCTGATAGCCGAGTGTCTGCAGACAGGAATATTTCAGGTGAAATGAAGGCAGGAAGAAAGGATAACTCATTTCTAAACATAAATGGATATAAATCCACTTATGATTCATTTGGGAATTGCTGCCTATAAAAGTATTATGGAATGTGCTTCATCTGTATAACACAATGTACAGCCCACATAAACAAGATCAAGAGTTCAATATCAGCATAGCCTATTCTACTACACAGCTATAGCAGTAAACAAGCATATGTTAATAAATAAATACAAATAACACAACAGAAGCACACACACTGTTCTGAGGGTGAATTGTGAAGTGAGTCTTTACATGAGTGCTAAGGGGAAGTGAGTCTGACTCCAGCTAAAATAGTTAACTGCTTTCACTGCCTCTGCGCTGCTGCTGCACCCGCCGGATTAGATGCCTGAACCGTCAGTGACTCTCCTTCTCTCACCGATAGCCCAGACGTCACTGCTGCTACTGCTTTACAGACACAGCTAAATCCAGGTTCATTGCTAGAGGTTGGACACATCATTCCTGTTTGTTTTCCAATTTCCGATTATACACTAAATTGTCAGTTTATTAGGCACACCTGGCTAAATGGATGCTGCCTAATACAACAGCTCTGCAATAAATCATTGATGTTTTAACATTCAGTTTTAGTTGAAACTGTTTTAGAGAGGTGTTGACACAACTGTAGGGTCATTCTGAGGCTATTATTTTATAACAGGCAACTTGTGTTTAGTGATTTTAAGTAATGTTTATCAAATTAGGCTAAATGGCTTGCGAGCCTGACTAATAACAAAAGCATTATCCAAACACAGTACATTCACATATGGCTAGCTGCAGATTTATGATTTTATGATTAGACAGCGGGCAAAGGTTCCTGTGAATATTTATTTACTTTTGAAGTCTGCCCTAATATCACACTCACATGCCATATGTGCATTGAGAGGGCTGTAGGTTACTGCAATCATTCCTCTTCTTTATATCGGCCGTATGTGTAGTCCCTCTACAAATGAATCTCTTCACAGGGAGCATGGAAAGCAGGGATAACAGTGAGCCCTAACTCTGTCACCATACATATGGCACGTGAGTGTTGTATTAAGACACTCCTGAGAAAATCTGAACCTATCCTTTCAATATTTTTACTGGCAGACACATACTGAAAATGTGATTTGGGGATTTAGGTGATCTAATCCTTACATTTTTTAATACTTTAGGCTGACTCACTCAGGGTGCTTTGATCTAAAACTACACTCATTCAAAACTACTAAAGTGCATCCCATGTCTATACTACGAACAACAGCAAACACCAAGCAGGGGCTCTTCAAAACCTGCATTTTTATTAGCTAAAGTAAAAAAACAGCAGCAGTTTTACCATTCTAATTTATTCCCACCTTTTCTATGTGTCCTGCCTGAATTAAATCTTTATCCCAGCACGCCTGCTCTTAGGTTTGCTGTATCTTGGAAATGGTATCAATTGGTCGTTGATCCATCAGCACATGTAGTACATGTTAATGTAGGTCCTGGCTCTTTAATCAGGACTTTCACAGGACAGATTCACCTGCCCCATTTTAAAATAACAGCCATACATACAGTTAATTCTAGATAGCATTAATAAAATCATAATAAACATGGAGACAGCAAATTGGAAAGAATTGACATACTTATCTCAAGTCCAGTTTCTGATTATAATATTTAAGAATTGTTTGTTTTACTGTTTGAATTGTTAGTTTTTTTTCTTAGAGAAAGGCTTATAAATGTAATGTGTACATAATTTATGTCTATCTATGTCTAGCAAACTGCCTGGTTGTCACTGTGAAGAGCTGTACACACATAGCTTACTGAAGCATGGATTAAACACTGCGATTGTCTCCTGCTTCCGTCTCTGTAAACAGCAGCGTTTGTCACCACAAGAACACACATGGGCCATTAATAAAGCCTATCTAAATCGATTTCACAAAACAATGTGATCCACTATGACTCACTATGTTTGAGAAGAAAGCATTAATCAAAACCAAGGCATGCATCACCAGCTTGTCAGTCCTGTCAAATGACTCACACACTACTTGATCTGGGGATTAAATAATAATAATAAATAATAAAAATAAAACAAGAACATGTTTTTAAAACAAACACAACTTAAAAGTGCAGATGGCAGGAAATATACAAAAATGTTGGTTAAAAAAGATTAATTTCTAATTAAATAGGATACTGAGGCACTACTTTGCTTTCACTCTGCAGTCTATGGGCCCTAACAGATGAAGACCAGTGCCCCCCGATCTGAGTCTAGACTGCCATGGGGGGCTTGCAAGATGATCTCACGGTGTGTTCAAGCTCATGTTGATTTAAAAGCCAAGGACGTGGTTTAAATACTAACAATAGAATTAAATCAATACAGATTTTCAGAGGAAGCCAGTGTCAGAAGGCCAAAACGGAGATAATGCATTTCCTCATTCCAAATCCAACGAGTCTGTGTGTAGTTTTTTCAAATACAGCTGCAATCTAGAAATACTCCCACTACTTTAAAGTATCAGCACAGTAAAAATAATCAAAACAGGGTGATGTTGGTTTTGAATCTGATCTAACTACATCTACACAGTTTTATGAAGTAGGGTAGGGTTTTTTTTAGGCGTATATCATTTTAATAATTGTCAAGACTATTTAATGTTATATAGAGAAATAAAGAATTTACTACTGACTTCATATTATGGCCTATATGTAATTTCAATGTAACATTCAAAAAATACCAGGTATTGGATTATTGAATGACACTGACATTGTGAGAAACCTTTCATTTGTATGCATGATTTCTCCGGACAAACACTAAGAGTAGTTGTAGAACAAATGTCAGTAAGGTTTGGATTTCACAGGCATCATTGGTAAATGGCTAAAGCAACACCTTGCAAAATATCGTTCACCCTAGAATGCATTAGCCTATGATTGTCAATGGGGACACTGCACATGGACTACAGCTATGTGCAGGTTCAACAGCAAACTGAGAGCGAACTAAAAAAAATAAACACCTGGTCTGCAGGAGCTGGACTGCATGGCTGTTCTGTAGAACATTTGAAAGGTTAAAAATATATCTTTAGTTTTCCAGTAAGGACAATTTCCCTCTTTGTGGGTGTCCTTTTAAAAGAGATGGGACTCCTGGATTTATGTATCCGGGAAGAAATATGGGTTTTATCTACCGGGATATAATGTTTCTAGCTGTGAAGTCACTGATAATCAGAGCTGATGGCTGGGATGACAGAGTTGCTTTGGTGCTAACCACAGTGCTCAGTGACAGAATTTTCTAACAGGCTCATGCCATGACAAGCACACTGTAGCAGCGAGGGTCAAGGTAATATCTGCACAGAGAAATATCTTAAGAGCTTAGGAGCCTGCAACTCTCTGGCCATTACATAAGATGTTTTGCGGTTACATTTTTAGAGGTGACGGGGCCGGAGAGGAGAGTCCAGCCCTGTTGCTGTAGTGTTGTGGCAGGACCAAGAAAGCACAGGAGCTTCAGTACCGGCCTCTTTCCTTTCACATAGACAAGAGCAGTCATCAAAACCACTTGTCGAGTTGTGTGGAGGAATGGCTGACATGGGAAATAAAAAGCTTTGGTCTCTGGTCGAGTTCTTTTAAAGAGGTAGGGTTTCTAGCAGGATTTGAAGGTATCAGAGGAGCCATTTGCTGGAACTTACACATGAGATCTCTTTCAGCTGCCACCTGAACTTTTAATGGCGCATCTACCAAAAGTGCTGTGGCATTAGGTGGTACAGCACACCACTATTTTTACTGATTCAGACCCAAGGATTTAGATGCAAATGTGTTCTCATTATTAGCAAAAGTTCTATTTATTACTGCTCTAACCCACAACAGGTGAACCGGATAATGTGATATTTTACCCTTTTTCCTGATCATGTCTACAGCTAAATACATAATTAGAGGAGGCTCCGTAACCATAATATGTCCCACACATCTGTTAATTTCAGCAACAGGGAGTAGGTATAGTTGGTATGCAATTCACAACCTGTCCCCATGACAACTGCCTTACCCAATAACCTTCATGATTTTTACAGCACTATGTGTGTGTGTGTGTGTGTGCGCCATGTGCTTGTTATCCCTGTAATTATATTTGCAATATAGTCATAAAAGGATATGCTCATTTTACGCCTTATGCTGTAGTATATGTTAGGATCTTTTACACATTTTCAGTTTAAAAATTGAACTTCAGACATGCAGCTTAAATGGGAAATTATAAATTAGAAAAGTGATGAAACCACATTTGTGGAATCTAATCATCACAATCATTTTAGCTGGCAGTCTTTAAAACTGTAAATACAAAAATATTGAAATTTCCTCTCATAAGAACCTTGACAAAAGTGAACTTGCATGGTTGCACTTAGTTTACAGTGTACACTGATCAACCATAACATTACGACCGCCTGCCTAATACTGTGTAGTTCCCTCTTTTGCTGCCAAAAAAGACCTGATCCACTGAGACATGGATTCCATTAGACCTCTTAAGATGAAGACGTTGGCACCAGATCCTTTAAGTCCTGTAAGGTTCGAAGTGGGGCCTCCATGGATTGGACTTGCTTGTCCAGAACATCCCACACATGCTTGAGTGGATTAAGATCTGGGGAATTTGGAGGCCAACACCTTATACTTGTTGTGTTCTTCAAACAATCCTGACCCAATTTTGTTTTGTAGCAGGGCGCATAATTCTGCTGAAAGAAGCCCTGGCATCATGGAATATTGTTGTACATGAAAGGGTGTACATAGTCTGCAACAATGCTTAGGTAGGTGGTACGTGTCAAAGTAATATGTACATGAATGGCAGGACCCAAGGTTTTCCAGCAAAACATTATCCAAAGCATCACACCGGCAAGTAAGAGACGCACACGCACCTGGCCTTCCATTTGACATAAAGGAACTGTGATTCATCAGACCAGGCCACCTTCTTCCATTGCTCCGGGGTCCAGTTCTGATGCTCATATGCAGATTGTAGGTACTTTCGGCAGTGGTCAAGGGTCAGCATGGGCACCTTGACTGGTCTGCAACTAGGCAGCTCCATATGCAACAATCTACAATGCCCTGTGTGTTCTGACACCTCTCTATAGAACAAGAATAAACTTTTTCAGGAATTTGACCTACAGTAGCTTGTCTATTGGATCGGACCACATGGGACGGCCTTTGTTCGCCATGTGCATGAATTAGCCTTGGCCGGCCATGACCCTGGACCACTTTTGATAGGTACTGACCACTGCAGACCGGGAACACCCCACAAGAGCCCGAGTTTTGGAGATGCTCTGACCCAGTCGTCCAGCCATCACAATTTGGCCTTTGTCAGAATCGTTTAAATCAAGCTTTTTTCAAATGGAGTACAGGGGACAGTTTAAAAAATGCATTACTGTGCTGGCCTGTGTCTGATGCAGCTTGAAAAGGGTCAGCTGTTATCAGCTGTAATCAGGCTTGAGCACATGAATAGATTAGAAAGATAAAACCTTCTAAAACAAGGCCGGAAAGACAGAACAAGGAAGAAGCCTTGATATGTAAGAACTCCAGCATCCATTCAGGGAAACCAACAAGAGTCTGGGCACTTGCCTGGTGGAACTCAAAGGAAAAAGTGTGCTTTTACACAACCACATGCATTTGTCTTGTGGTCATTTCTCATGCGGCAGAGCAGGTGCTCAGTCCTGCTCTGGCTGAACAGACTTTTTCAAACCAGATTATTGAGCTTTACTTTTACACTAATGTCAATGAGTATGTGCGTACATGGTGCCCCTAAACTACTGAGAGGCTTTCAGATTAGAAATGTTTCTTTTGACCTTTGCTATTTTTCAATTTCAACACTGAATACACTGTGAAACACCACCAACAAATGCAAATATTGTGGAATTGTAGCAGTGAAATATGACTTTTTTCAATTGTGTTAAAATGTGGAAAGTTTAACAATTCATTATTGATTAAAACATTAACCTCAGTGTTAATACTAAAGATTCAATAAAGTATTAGTACAATAAAAAACTCACTTTGATAAAACATTATTCCTATAAACTCTTAAAATGTTTTTACTTGCAACCACTGGATAAAACTAAGTGGGCTGTAATCTTCTCATTTGTTTCCAATTACATTTTACATGTTTTGAGAATTTACTTGTGACAAATATAACGAGACAAACCACTTATTAAGTATCAAAGCAAAATAACTTACTTAACTTACTTTACATTGGAAAAAAGAAACAAGTGAAAAGATGCCAGTGTCCTAGTAACTATTAACTGTTATTGGAAAACAAGTATCAAAGATTTATAAACATGAACAAAAACTTCATTAAGTTAATTTAATTTGCTGCGGCTATTAGTATAAAATTCCTTTATGGGAAGATGTACAGTTAAACAACATTTGCAAGGAACTTTAAATTGCCTTGGTGACATGTGCAATACAAATACATCTGCCTTGCTTTGCCTAATTATATCTGCTTCTATGTTCCATGTTTTTTTTGTTCTTGTTCAAGTTCTAGTTCCCTGGTGCAAAAAAAGTTAAAGAAATAAAAATGTAAAAAGCAGTATAGAAAGTTTGGAAAAAAGCATGTGTCCCTTTGTAAGTCTTTGGAAGTAAAAGCTGGAAAGATATTTCTGGTGAGGTACTCCAAAATCTGAAAAATGATTTCTTATTCAGGCAGAAAATTAAAGATGGAGAACAGAATGGTCAACATGTGACAACAACTTGAGCATAGCATCATTTCTAGTACCTCAGTACCAACACCTCTGTTTTGATATATCGCACGCACGCACGCACGCACGCACGCACGCACGCACGCACGCACGCACGCACGCACAGTGTAGTATACACACAACCCTTCCCTTAAAGGCCTATATCTGAAACATTTACATAGTGTAGCTCCACTGCTGAGACAAAACTTGCCTTGGAAGACATTATTTCAGCTCTCTCTTTAATGGAAAGACGACAGATTTGAATTGACACACAGAGAGACACAGTATAAACCTGAAAACTGAACTTCAAGCCAACCTTTGAGCAAATACTGTTTGTACATGTATATGCCCAAACTATGCTTGTCTCCAACTGTTATGCACAATAAATGTGCATAACAGAGCATTACAATGTATGAGGCAAATCTTTTTTGCATAGAGGACGCTAGCTAAACCTAAATAATATATTATTTTTGTCTTTGATACAGTATGTTTACTTTCCTATTAGACAAAACTGTTACTATAAAGCATTAAAATGATAAGCGAACTGAGCAGTTTTAGTACAGCACATTCACGTTAAACAAACCGTGACATGACTAATGTAAGCACAGATGGAAGTTTCATACACAGCTGGTTTTTGTGTCCCTTCCCAAGGGTAAACATACCAGTTGGGGGGAAAAAGGCTTAATAAACAGATGCTTCTCTGTAAGGTAAAGTTACTTAAGCAACATCATAAATACGTTGGTTACAGTAAAGCATCAAAATCAATGCATGCATTAGCATGTGGACTCAGGTGAAAAATAAAGTATAATTATTCTGTAGTGTTCAGCATATGACACTGGAATGTATCCAACATTACACATCAACATGAAACCCCACACCCTTAACTGTTAAAGACATTATGTTCCATACATCTATAATTCATGGATCAAATGAGGTTAAATCTCTTGAATGATGGTGTTAATTGGATTTTGCATAGAAATCTTGAGTCACTTTAAATGTACAAAATGCAAATGTATTTATGATTTAGGCCATAAACTGACCAGTGCATAGTGGAACAGGCTCAAACCCCATTTATCAGTAAAACAGCAATAAACAGGCATGGAAATTAATGAATAATTTACAGTAGGGATGGTATCAGTATTGATTGACCTTGGGCTAGTTATAGGCACAAAAACAACAGCGGAATTTGCTCCTTTGGATTTCTTCTTTCCTCTAGTGTCCAGCCTAAACAAATCCTCTGTAAATTTAACCAAACGTGAACACAGGATCAAATATGCACAAAAGTGCAGTGTAGTGTGTAGACCAGGGCACACTGTGCATAAAAGCAGAAACTAATATACATGGGGCAGATACTGCAGCTCTGCTGGAAAGAGTGGATGTATTAACCAATCTCAACCAAGAATTTGAGTTATCTAACCTTGATAAATATGCACAGATAGACCACAGGATCACTAGTCCTCCAGTTTCTAGGTCACATGGACACCAACAGTATTGTAATGTTATTGTAGATTGAACCAGTCCCTCTGCACTGGGGGATTAAAATTATATAAAGCCAAGTTAAGACGCATTTTAAAAAGTAGGAACGTCTCCAAAGGGAAGCAACACAAAATGGTCAGTCCCTTGTTATGCCCATAGCAATTGGGTTAGCTCACTTCAGACACAATGGCCCTGCATTTTGTGATTCAGTGCTTTGAATACACTCAATAGGATTTCCTTGGACACACTGTGGTTCATTTCAGTTTGCCTGCTTACCCACGTAGATGAGTTTAGCTCACAAGGCTCTGCTGTGATAAAGCAAGGTAAACACACTCTACCTTTAGGCAGATGTGCTAACCACACTATGTCATGGGAAACACTAGTGAGCTAAATAGCCTGGTGATGAGCAGTGAGGCAGGAGCTGAGGCAGATTCCAGTGCATTTTGTGGCTTTCTGGCAATGTACACTGACAAGCTGCTCAGAGGGTAAAGCAGCCAAGTTTGGTGGGCCAGTCCAGTCCAAATTTAGCTTGAGATGGGAAATTACTCTCATTTACACTGCAAGACAATAATGTGATGTCTAGCTTGTGTAATATAGGAGCAGGTTAAGACTGGTGTGAGTTCGGTACTATTGAACTATCTTGAATTATTGTGGGGATCCAGTGAATGGACTGTCAATGATATAAGAAGTGTACTTGTTAACTTCTTGGCCATACTTCATACTTACAGGTTCTGGTTTTCTTTGAGGGCACCAGGTATGAATAACAGCAACAGAGATGATTAGATCCTGTCTGTTGGCAATTAAAAAAAGGAAATTTTCACTCACTGCTACACGACAGCGCTAGTGATTGGTTAATTAATCAGATTGTCTTCAGGCCAGAAAACTTAAAATGCTACAGCATTACAAGGCACACTGGCCACATGCAGCAGTATATTAATTAAGTATATATTTATATAAGATACAAGGAAAATATATTTGATGAAAAGTATTGATGTTCACAATTCTACTCTTTGGTTGCCCAAAATAAATCCTCGAATGGCATGTCTACAGCACCTCTCCCTTGGCTGCCAGGTATATTGTTAATGATTAAATTTATGTGGAAACAGTCCTCTACATTTATTTTTGAGTAAACTACAGCAGCCTGCTAACAATCAACAAATAAAATAACCTTAGGGAGATGTACACTTTGGCACTACTTCAGGCTTTGTTGTCTCAGCCAGGTTTTTGAAAATCTGAAATAAAGTCTACATTTGTGGTATTTTTCTAGGTGTGAAAGGCTGTCGTTGACGCTCATTACTTGAGCAGGTGAGACAGATTTAGAAATCTGATACGAAGTGTTTGTGCAATCTCAGTCAGAAGATTTCGAACACAGCTGATTTTGTTGGAATAAAGTCATGCGGCGCTCTTGTAGTGTAAGATTTGTAAAGACAGGCTGCTCGAAGAATGAGCAGAGCTTGCAAAGGACGCCAGGCAGAGGATCTGGAAAACTACGGTTCTTAATTTACCGGGGGTGGGGGCATGGATGTAATGATAAGTAAAGGGATGAAGCTGCCTGAGGTGCTAGAAGGTGGCCACTGATCTGTTGTGTCTGTCCACGTACATTAATCCTAATTAATTTTCAGAGACAGGTTTCTGTTGAGTGAGCATGACTGATTACACATCAGTCTCTGTCAGATTTCCCTCTCTTTTGACAGACAGAATCACCTCAGGACAGATGGATTCATGGCCCTTTATTAAGCCAAAGAGGTGAATAGTTAGATAAGCCAGTTCACAACATCCCATTTTGTTAAATAAATTAATAGAGGTCAAATGTACATTTAAAATAGCCCTGTAAAACATTGGAATGACTATATTTTCTCCAACTCAATTTTCAATTTCCTGAAATCAGTCATTTCTTTTTTGCATGAATGAACATCCATTCTTTCCTCCATCCTTTGGCCACTAAAAACACCTAACAGACAGAAAACATAAAACCAATTTGTGACAGTGTGGTTGCTCCCAATATATACACACAACACTATAGCAAGTACTATGGAGTTAAATTGTCTCACAACATCAATCCCTGGCTCTCCTGTTCTGATAAACACACACACTTGTTTTGATTTGTCACTGACAATGACTTATGATTATTTATTTACTACGTACTTACATGTGTTTTTGAGTTGTATAAGTAGAAAATGACAAAATAAACACAACAAAACTTGTTTTTCACTCAGTTATAAATGTTTTGATGTATAATAATAAGCCCACTGTGGGGTTACTATTGTATAGAGTCCGACCGAATGGCTTTTTGGGGGCCAATGCTGATATTAAAGTGAAAACAAGCCGATTTATGAGCTGTTATTTAGATTATGAAAATGATTTTAATAGTAGCCCCTTTTCCTGTATAAACTACACTTAGAACAGGCAGAGTTTGAAAGCTATTCTATATGTGGTCTATAATACCTTTTACTAAATGGATTATGTTAATAAAATAGATTACAGTCTCAACAACTTAACATGTAAACAATTGCACATAAATATTTGCTGCTGGAAGGTGTTTCAGCCACCTGTAAACAGAGAGAGTGAGAGAGAATAAGCATGTGTATTTTACCTTACACATAATCTGCCGTAATGTCAATGTAGCATAATTCACATCTAGTTTAACCCGGTACCAGTAGTCTTTAATAATATCCAAATCTATGAGAAAACCATTTCCATTAACCATCTGTCTAAATCATGCCGTCTACAATACAGTGAGCTGCTGCTGAATAGGGCAACTAACGACTATTTTGATCGAGTCAATTAATCTATTGATTATTGAAACGAATAATCGACTATTTGGATTATGAATCGCAAAATGACACAATGCCTCTCATTTAGCTATTAGCCTTTAAATTAAACCTGAGGTTGTTTTAGGCATGTGCTAAATAACAGTCAAGACAATAAAAGAAATACTGCTTTCAAAAATGCATCTTTTAATGAACGTTTCTGCTGCAGCAACAGAAATTTCCACTGAAATCACATCCTGATAAGCAGCTGATCTGCTGTTTAGTGACGGAGCAGTTTACACGCAAGTACTGCAACACCCCGGGACAAACTGACACTGTATACAAAGAAAGGAATAACGTCATGCATTTCATTTGCCAAATTTACAAGAGGGGATCAATAATAACGATTTTGTAGCAGACAGCGTTTCACAACAAATATAGTTTCCCCTAACTCCAAAACTTACAAAACTCTGTGATTTTTTAAAAGGAATATTGGGCGGATTAGCGGGTGTTGTCTAATCTTGCGCATTCGGCAGCAACACGTTCTCCAGCTGGGAACTTCGCCATGAGCGATGCATCGTTTATGATTTTTTTGTAAAATCAGGGCATGTCTGGAATGTGAACGCGGCCGTTGTGTATAATAATTATGTGCTACTCACAGCACCATTACTGTAAAAATTGATCAAATTGACCAACTGTATAGAAAATGTTTCAGCTCATAACGTGAAGTAACATGGCTTTTACGTGAAGCTAGCTCACTAACTCGCTTACCAAGACAAATCTTTGTAACTTTAACGTTACTGTTCATATCACTTTACTCTTATTAAGCTGACGGTGTCACTACGGCCCAACATCATGAACTAATCGATTATAAAATTCGTTGGCAAAAAATGTAATAATCGATGTTTGTCGACTACGTTGATGAGTTATTGCACCCCTACTGCTGAATGCATCTAACACTGAAACATGGTATTAGCTTTGTGGCTAATTTAGCAACGGGCAGCGTTAGCTGCTGTAACGTTAAACGATTTTAGAGAATATTTAGAAGTGATCACCTACGGACAAATGAAGTCCATTGGCTAGAACTTCCACACTGTTTCAGAAATAAATCTGCAATCACATCTGTCAGCAGCTTAGCCTCCACCTCTCAACTACAGTAACATTAAACATGCTGTGGTGAGTCGGGAGGAAGCCAGGAGAGGGCAGAAAAAAAGGCAGGGTTAACAAGTCATGAATGTTTTCAGGAGAGGAGAAGTAGGGATGGGACGTTGGATACTAACGTGTTGACGCTGTGTCGAGATCCAGAAGTTACTGTGTAGTGCTGTTTTGTATGAACTCCACTATAAACCCTGTCTTCACAATAAGGGATGACGTGCTCAAGTTGCTTCTCTGCTGTTGACTGTAAAACAGATTTATTTCTGCAACAGCTTAGTATTTTATATGATGTTTTCTAAAGTTGTTGATATTTGATAGTTGATATTAAAATGCATAGTTTTACCATGAAGAGCCATCTTTCTGAAACCGGTCTGGACTGTCTTTGTCCTGCTGATTATCAG
>JAPMOB010251961.1:0-19498 GCA_029875015.1 Lepomis gibbosus
ATCCAGTCTAGAAGTAACAAATGCATGGACTAGTTTTTCTGCATCATTTTTAGACAGGATGTTCCTGATTTTTGCAATAGATCACTAGTCTCACAGCTTCACTACCTTGTCTGCACTTTTCTAAACGCTGGCTCTACAGTAACTACATAAATCTTTTTGCCTCTACATGAAAGGTCACTAAAAACAACACAAATAACCATACCAGGTTTTACAAGATGCTACATGCATCTCCTTGCTTTTCGTACAGATTTCAAAGTACCATATTTCGTATTTTACATGTACTTATATTACATATTATTAAGAACTGATAAAGGACACTTTCAGCAGCAAAGTCTTGATTGAGGCAGTGAGGGTGCCAAGGTTCATAATCTGGACAGAATGTCGTCAGGAGAAAAAAGCATTGGTCATTTGTTAAAATCCCAGAAACAGGACCAGGACCTTTAGTGGTCATGTGAAGTGTGTCTTGTTTCTTCAAAGAAATGGCAATATTGGTTATTGTCAATGTCATCCTCCACATCCTGCCTACTACTTTTAATCATGACCCCAACAGTTCCCTAACATTTAACTAGTACTTGGCAAAACACTCGTCAATCAATGTCAGCTCCAGTTGTTCTGGAGCTCTGTTTTTCTCAGCAGATCTGTTGCTAATGAACTGTAGATGTTCAACATTTGCTTTATTTACTGTTAGCAACATGTGCTGCTAATTCCCTCTCTCCCTCCCACTGCATATGTCAGACCTGAGAACACAGAGAAGAAGGACTAAAAGCAACACAGCCTGCCTCATTTTTCTACAGATTACACTTGGATGCCATCAAAAATATTTGAAAACCTGCAGTTGCTACTTACTTTGAATAACAAGTATTGCACCTGCTGCCTTTAGTCAGTTTCTGACTCATGTACCATCAGAACAAACAAGTCTGCTCTAGGTTGTAAACAAGATTTTTAATGAGCGTAGGAGCTGATGTGTGTCTAGTCTCTTAAATGAGGCAATGAGACAGTTTGTTATCAATCCATACTGCACTCTACACTCAGTTTGGAAGAATTTGCCATTAGATTGATATTTAACCACATGTGTAGCACAAATCTATGGTCCTTGACTGAAAAATGACCAAAGCTGTCCGCTTAATTATCATGACAGTTGTGACTGCACGTGTTGAACTGCTGGGAATATTGAATAACAACCATGAATCAGTCAAAGGAGCTCTCTGTAGCTTCTGTGTTTGGCCAGGAGACAAATGTGTGCTCCCGCTGTCAGCACAGGGCGGGCTGGGCTTCCAGGGCTTCGAAAACAAACCAAGCAACAAAATGGAAACACAGCCTGTTGTCTTTCGTCAGACTGACCTGACCTCAGTAAGCTCAGTACCATCTTGAATTACCCTGGACTAGCTGAGTTCTGACTCTAAACCTGATGCATGTGATAAGTACTGTCACTCACCATGACACTGAACTGCAAGTGCCATTTGCAAATACATGAAAGATCCTTGTGGATTTACAACATATTATACACAGTCTATCATATAATAACTCTGGTTTAACTGGTTTAAACATGCAGGGAAAACTGTCTTGTCAACAACAATGTGCTTTTGAGTTTGGCAGTGTGGCTGTGCTCATGTGAGGCTCTGGAAGAAATCTGAGTAAGCTTGACAGACTGTTCTTGACCTTATGAACTCAGAGCATGAGATAAACATCATTTGAATGAATGGAAACATTCATTGAGTGAAGAGTATAGCCACAAGGAGCAAGAAAAGCAGTTTAAGCCCGTTAAAAGGGCAAATGGCGTTTGTAGTGTACCATAGGTAAGCATGTTACAATTAAAGTCATTAGGTCCTCACATGACAGTCTCATCTTTCAACGTGTTTTATGTCTATTGGACAACAGCTCATTAAGTTATGGCCACTTTTTTGTGGGGCATATCTTGTCACAAGCAAAACCCCAGCGTGAACATAATAAAGGAAAAGAAAATAAGTACAACTTTTTTTGGTAAAATAAGTCCTAAGAAGTGAGATGAAACAGGAAACAGATCCTGAGCCTGACCTCCTCTGATAGACCGTTCCAGAACGTAAGCAACAGCAAAGGCCCTGGCTGTTGTCAAATAGTATTTTTTACCTAGGAAGGTTTCTAACTGTGAAATTATCTGGAAGTATTTTAGTGGCAGCCATGACCAGAGCTGGTTGAATTCTCAAAAAGCTAAGGAAAGGTGCTTCAATGCTTCCTTTCCTCCTTCAGCAAAGGGTACACTGGGGCATCCACAATTCCTTGCGGCAGCAACATTTAAAGTAATGCAGCGTTGTAGTTTCACCACGGCAGACCCACATAAATGTAGAAACAACAGAGCACCTATTTTATGCATGTGACATGATCCAAATGTCTTTAAATCTCTGGATGATTTGCTCCAAAACCATAAATATAGATTTCCTCTCTGTCAAATCCATCCAGTTAGGAGGAATCATGAAAAACAAGCATGTTGAATTTCTAGTTAATAATATCATCATCATCATCATCATCATCATCATCATCATCATCATCATCATCATCATCACAAAAAGCTATACACATAAATTGTGTTTGCTGAATCCCTCCATAGAGGAATTTTTTTGTTTGTATTTTGAACAACTATCTATTTTGTTGTTACTTCCTGAGTAACACCCCCTTAAACCAAACCCTGACAGGAATGGCAACGCCCTATCAGAGGACCGCAGTCTGCCTCCTGGCTCATAGGGGGTAAAAGCTCAGAGATATAGCGAGGGGCCAGCCTGGCCTTAAAGGTAATTAGAAGATTTTTTAAAATGACTCTTAAAAGAACCAGGCAGCCAGTGTTAACATTATTATAGTACAGTATTTATAAAGAGATTCAGCTGTATAACAAATCAAACCATTTTCTAAAATTAGACCTCTGTGGTTAAGGTTAGACCAGGGCTAATGTATATTCATGATCATTACTGATAACAGTATACTATATAGCTGACCACTAGTATAATATTGATTCCATTTTTGTGGGTTGTTTTCTTTCATTAAATCCTTGTGCAACAAAATGCCCTACATGGTGGCTAGTCTCTAATTTGTTAATGCTAATGCTATCTTGTAAATAATCTTAACCATTCATGCAGAACACCAACTTCAACATTTCAAAAGTTTGCTGTAGCAGCACAGTAACCTCCTTTTGATGTCTCCAGGCTTTGATTGTCCATCTGTGCACACAAAAAATATTGAGACAAATTTATCTCCAAGTGCTGCATGTATCCTCTATTACCTTCAGAAATGGTGTGTATTCCTGAATAAGAAGCCCTGTGTTTTCTCAAGTGACAGACTATGGCTGGGTGAGATTCATACGGTATGTCTGTGGACACCCCTCTTGTCAGTCCAAACAAACATAGACTGCTGTTGATCCGTGGATATGAGCAGTCTATAGCTAGTTTCCCCTCTGTGAGCCTGTCAGCCTGTCAGAGGGAAGCAAGAATTAATAACAGCCTCACATCTGTAGTGTGTGTGTGTGTGTGTGTCTGAAGGGAGGGTTCTTACAGTATACTTCCATCCATGTGACAAGCAGCTTAAATTTTTGCTAAGTGAGGTCATTCTGGACCCAGGAAAATTCCACTTTCTAGAACCTGAGTCTTGTTTTTGTAGTTTTGACCAGCATTCCTGGCAGCTATGATAACACCATCTTCATTTATCTGGGGACACAGTGACTCTATCAGACATCTTAGTGCGACTATGTAACCTTTGAAAGAAGAAATAACACACTCATCTTGTTATTACAAATGGAAAGTTGGGTTTATGAGCAATAAAACACACCCTTACAATAAAATAAGCTCAGTTTTGCTGCCACAGCTGTAGTAGACTGTCATGTCATACTCACCACTCTGCAGAGAACACTCTCATTTTAAAGAAATAGGTCAACATGTTGGGAAATATGGGTGTTAATTTTCTGGTAAAGAATCAGATTAGAGGGTCAATACCACTGTCATATCTTAAATATAAGCCTACAGTGAGCAGCTTGTTAGCTTAGCTTAGCTTAGTGCGAAGAGTAACCAAATACCCCTGCTAGCAGTTGCCTGGTAGGAATTGCCAGGCAACCAGCTGTGACTAATGACGGCAATTTATTGCTTTTTAACTTTATTCTGAAAAATATACTTAATTGTAAGTTGTTTTGGACCAAAGCTATGTAAATATATTTGAGGCCCTGCAATGACAATGGGCCGAAATGTTAGGGTGAGTCTGTAGCCCGCAGACTATATAAAATAATGTAAAGCCGCAGTGTTTCTGGTTTTCATTGTGCTGGGCAGGTAACAAGTGTATTTATGGTGTTTTTGTGCTCTGAAAGAGGTCACAGAAATAAAGATGTAAAGATACAAATATATAAGTATATAAGTAACAGAGCTGATGAAGTAATAGCCTAGCACGCTATTAATAACCTACAAAAACATAACATTTGAGATGTAAATAGACATCTGCAGACACAGATGAAAGAGTTGCACTGGGAAAGGGACAAAAATTTATGTCTACCTGGGTATCATGCTTACCTCACTGCGGTCATTTGACCTGGGAGTAAATGCTCATTGTACTGTTTCACACTGAAGACAAAACCCAGATGTTAGCGGGTGTTTTTTGCTCAGTGTCAAAGGGGCTTCACTGAGTTATTTAGAGGTGCTGGTAAGTGGATTATTTTACCTTCAAACGGAGCCAGCTGTTGCTCTTGTAGTAAATGGTGTCACTCAATTTGGAGTCTTAGGTTTTGATATTTAATACAAGGTTTACCAGCTTTTGGCAGCGATGTAATCGGAACACCTTTGACCAGATAAAGTCCATACCTGATGTATTATGATACACTAAGACATAAATAAATCCTTGTTTTTGTTATCCTTCTTCCATCTTGACTAAAAAATAGAGATCACATCTTGAATTTTGAGGGCCGCTGCGGAGAGCAGCCATTAATTTCTATTTTTCTGTATCCACCGGTCCTACTAGCAACACAACCACTATAGGTCTAGAAAGAGGATGAGAAGGCACAAGGAGTTAGTTATATGCATTAATGGTATGAGGTTGCACACAGAGGGAGAGAAAGAGTAGGAGAGAATATTGCTTAATGTGAGAGTTAAACGACATGTCCTAATAAAAGATAACTCCAAAATTGCTCACAGTGGTTTTGGAGGATAGTGCAATTCCATCCAGGGTAACTATATGTTTAGATAATGCGTTATGGAGGTGCTTGGGCCCCAGAACAATGACTTCAGTTTCAGAGTTTAACATTGGGAAATTTGAGGTCATCCAGGTTTTAACATCCTAAAGGCATATTTAAAGTTTAGCTAACTGATAGATATAATTGAGTATCATCTGCATAACTATGAAAGTTTATGGAGTGTTTCCTGATAATATTGCCTAAAGGAAGCATATATGAAGTGAGCAGGATTAGTCCGAGCACAGATCCTTGTGGAATGGCATGACGAACTTTGGTGTGCATGGAGGATTTATTGTTAACAGGACAAACTGACATCAATAAATATGACTTAAACCAGCTTAGAGCAGTTCCTTTAATGCCAATTAAATGTTCCAGTCTCTGCAATAGGATCTGATGGTCAGTGGTATCAAATGCAGCACTAAGATCTGATAAAACCAGTAAAGAGACAAGTCCTTTAAAGAACCTATATCAAGATAACAGATAAAGACAACATTAGCAGGCTAGGCAGCATGCAAATGTTAAATTTTAAAGTGATCTTATCAATGTAGACTGAAAAAAGTTAAACAGTTGTATTTAACAGTAATAACTAATTAACAATCAAAGCAGGCAGGTCAAATGTGCCCTGTTACTTTTTGAACACCCATTGGTTACTTACTAGAAATGAGCATGCATTTCTTTATTTCTGTGAAGTTTTAACAATTTCGTAACATGTAATGATAATTAGACCTCCCTCTTCGTCCATGGTGCTGAAATATATGCCACATTAGATAGATGAAAGACATTTTCTCTGCTCTGTCTAAGTTGAGCATTACCTTCTAACATTAGTCGCTGAGAATGTGAGCTAATTGCCTTTTACAACAGTTTTCAGTAGCTTAGTAGATCCTTGACGTCATCTCACATTGCCATATCTTGGCTTATGCTGAACCAAATAAATAAATTCAATCAAGTGTATGACAGATTAGTTAGCAATTTGCCATGCCAAAATTTTCAGTTAAAAGTTTAACAATCAGGAGTCACTGTTAAGATGAATGACACTTGTTTCTTTCGTCCTGCAAATGCGGTCACATGGTGGTTGACTTGGTCTTTTACAATAAATTATATTTAACTGTAAATCAGCCAGGCAATCAGGCACTGAGCCAGGAGTGAGAGATTTATGTTTGCAAAGGTATGCATGTGCAGCTGGTCTAATAAAGAACTGCTGCAGCAAACTCTCTCTCTGGTGTTGGAGTGTGCTGAGGCAACTGTCTGTGGTCTACTGCTGCTACAATTGCAATTACATATTGTACGGAAAACACTGAATGCATAGTGTTGTTTTTCTTCCATCCCAACCCTGTGTTTCATATATGTGTCCGTACCGGTCGGGACAGAATAAATACAGTGCAACGTCAACTCTGAGTCAAATTCTACCGATGTCTTTCCACATTTGTACAGAATAGCACCTGGTATTACACACATGTGAGTGGTTGATCTCAACAAATATGTTTCTGTCTGTAATCTTACCTTTTAAAACTGTGTATCAATCATCTGGCTTTCCCCTACTTTATTAGTGGAGAGCTGTTTTGAAAATGTATTTTAATGGGCTACTGCGTTATGAACTGTACTTCCATAACATTCTCAAGAATGCATGAATAAAGGTCTTTAAAGACCCAGAGCCCACGACAAATGCTTTGTCTGGATGGTGCTGTTGAGAATTTATTTGAGAGAACATATTATTTGTAAGGATTAATTAGATATAAGTTAACATTCATATCCATAAAATTGTTAATCTGTTAAATAGGTAGTTAAAAGGAGAACTGCATTTCATTTAATTTCATTTGGAGTTACATTAAAAGAAGGGACTTCATTACCCAGGAGACTCTAGGAAAAGGAGTGCGTGAGGTGATGACGTCTGTAGTTTTGTAGCCGGAAGCAATGCTGTAACCTTTGTCTTTGCGCACACTGTATGTATGGTTTTTTTTATGTCTTTTGTTCATTCACTAAACGTCTTAGTGGAATCGACAGTCTCGCTTCGTCATTTTTTAGTTAAGAACTGATTCTGCTACAGGTGCGGTGATTTTCTGAATTTCCGGAACATTTTGATCTCCATACTAGTCTGCCCCTGATACACACAGAATAATAAAAAAAAAAAGTAAAATAAAAAATGCAATGATAATATTGCTACTGTACTGCACTGCAGGTGGGAATGCCCAAAATCAAATTGTTAAAGAAAGACATTGTCTGATGTATAATGAGGCAAAGTTCTATTAGGTCTCTACCCTGAACACCTCAGATTCATAGTAGTGTGACAACACTGTTTTGCTGTTTTTCTGTGATGCTTTTTGGATTAAGAAGACAAACTACAGATTAGGCATTTCCTTTCATGCAGGTGCAGAATATGTGTATATCAGCAATCCGCTGGCAGTCAGCTGTGGTCTTGTGTCCCAATAGATGTGAGGTGATTTGGCACGACTAAGTGTTTGATGAGTCAGTTTCCAGCAGAGCTTCACACTGCCCCAGAATCCAATCCCTGTTCATGCAGGTTCCTGACCAACAATCAGCCAAAGAGGGGAATACAAAGACAAGACCCATGATCCCGCTCCTGCTTCCCACTGACAAACAATGCCACATTTCTGTTCTTTCAATTTCAACCATTTTCACTGTTGTGACAGAGCAAGGAGCTTTTCTCTTCAGCTGGCCAACAGGAGCTCTTGTTACCTCTCTGTGGGCTCAGTCTTGTTTATTTTTTGTCTAACACAGAGGTCGCATGTCTTTCGATTCAGCATTTTGGGATATAGTAGTGCTTACATTTGATTTCTTTTTGAGAGTGAGAAGATCAGACAACAGACAGTGAGGCAATGTCCTTACATATTCCAGGAATTAAGGAATGTGGGGGGAAATTCATATTTTACCATTAAATATGTACACATGGTGGGAATTTCACAGGCTGATTACGGTATGTTTATGTGGCTACTTTAAGGCCAACAAAACAGCAAAATATAAATGAACGCCTATACAATACCTTACTTTGAAGAATAAAAATGCTTTTTCACCCTGTGTTTTTCATTTATTAAAATTAATCCAACTTGTAAAATGCTTTGTCAAAATAGAATCTCATCTAAAGTTAGTGATGTTTCCTTATCTTAAGTTTCGCTATCTACTCACACATCATTAAATTTCAAGATACCGCGTTTGTTTACTGTCTTTTATGTGGAACTGTTGTTTTTTCTAACCAACATGTTGTATGTATGGTGTGTTTTTCGATTTAGATATTTGAGCTCATTTGTTTGTATTATCAGCTGTTGGGTTATTAAACAAAGTGTAGGCCTGGTTGCTGTTGTATATATATTGTAATACAGGAGTTCTGGATATATAGTGCTCTATATCATGGTCGTTTTACTGTGTGTTAATAACGCCTATTGTGTGTTTTATGTTTTATTATTTGGTTGATGTGTATTAACTACTGTTGCAAAACAAATTGCCCCATCAGGGACATTAAAGGCTTGTACATCAAATCAAATATATCATGGATTTGTGGTAGTGTTGTGTCAATTAATATCTTTACTTTCCTTTGTAGCAGTCTGTGGTCCTGAGCAGTCAGGCTGCTAAACAAACCTGTCAGAACACTCTCCATAGTACAGCTATAGAAGTTAGGGAAAGGCGCCTCAGAGTACTTTCTGAGGTGCCTTTCCTTTGTCTTATTGACATTCAGGGAGATGTTGTCATGGCACAATATGGATAGATCCTCAACTTCCCTGCTATAGGCCCTCTGCAATCACTGTGGTGTCAACTGCAATCTGCAAGTGAGACACGCCGGTCCTAAGAACTAATTTCGATGAGTGTGTTTTTTCCACTCTCACTGTCTGGGGCCTGCCTGTCAGGACAATTACAATTACAGAAGATCTCCTGAGTTTTAACACCAGTTTGGATGGTACAAAAAAGCAGAGTTATAATCAATAAAAAACATTCTGACATAGATATGTCTGTTCAAGATGTACTAAAGCAGTGTGCAGTGAGTGAAATAGCATCATTTGCAGACCTACAGTATTGGAACAGTGAACAAACTGCAATGGGCCATGGGTAGCAGGAATGTTACATCTGATATTGTCTTTTAGGCACTTCATAATAACAAAGCTCAAAGCAACAGGTCGATATACATTAAGGCAAGAGGTGTTTTCTTTGGTTCAGGGACTATGGTGGTTTGATTGGGAAATAGAACTTGTGGTTAATGTAATACATTAAGTAGCCTATGGAAACAACGTCAACTAGGGGTTGGTGCTTTGGTGGCACTGCCCTCACAAGTCGACAGTATTTCTAAAATACTGCTATAGGCCTGGAAACAGCGTCCCCTGTGACTGTCCCCGCTAGACCTGGCAGAAAGAAGAGAGAAGTTACTTTAAGTCTGATCATGACGTCATTTAAAAACAATAGCGATGCTGCCGACATCTGAGTCTGGACTCGGGCGCCACGCCTCCAGGAGCTGCTCCACAGCTGCTCCACATCTCCTCCCTCACTCCGGCCGGCTACACTGCCAGAGGCGCTCACTCTGCCAACTGTGGACGTCCACTCAGCGTGGGCGAAGAAAAGATACCACATCCAGTCTCACTCTGGATACCCTGCATCTACAGCTGGTCTGTCCTTGCCTCTGGACGCATATTGGCACGCGGGCGGAGCTACATATAGGTACAAGCTGCATCGTGCAAGTTCCAGTATCAGGGTATATTTATTCAGATTTTGCGGTATTATTATCATATTTGTTTGTGTTTGCGGATTCCCTTCTGTAAAATCCACAGAAAGTGACGCGCAGTGCAGAGCCTGGGAATATGATACCTGCGTAACTTCCCTTCACCTCTAACTTTCTGGCTGCGCAAAATCCTCCATTAAAATGCGAGTCCTCCTGTACACCGCTGTGTTCCTTTATCTGAAGGAGTCTGCCAGCACAGAGCCCAAAACCAAGTGTCCAACGCGCTGCGATGTCAGTACCTGTCCGAGCCCTAGCTGTCCAAGCGGCTACGTGCCGGACCGCTGCAACTGCTGCCTGGTGTGCGCCCAGGGAGAGGGAGAGCCGTGCGGCCGCAAGGACGACCTGCCGTGCGGAGACGGACTGGAGTGCAAACACCCGGCGGGCAAGCGGCTCTCCAAGGGCGTCTGTCAGTGCAGATTCAGTCAGGAAGTGTGCGGCAGTGACGGGAAGACGTACGGCAACGTGTGCCAGCTGAAGGCGACCAGCAGGAAGGCTCTGCAGCAGGGACTGCCAGGCATCACCCAGATCCAGAAAGGACCGTGTGAGACTAGTATAGGTACGTTTTGCGCATTTGTAGCTTCATTTGTTTAATGACACCAAGTATTTATAGGACACTAAGTAGGGCCTTACCCAAAACTACTCACCCTGCCACAGTCTTTAAAGAGCTCCCCAAGAAAAAAACAAATTAAAACTTCACTTAACTGCCCAGTCCCAAACTGCAGCCTGTCCCCTTTACTGGTGTGGGTCCACATTTTGACAAATAAATGCAGGTCTGGATTAAGCATGTGGTCTGCTTTTTACAGAAATTCTTTGGATGTATACAACCTCTCATAGCCTGCCAGGTCACCCACTTTAGCTAGTTCTAAGCTGCTTAGATCATGAACACAATTATAAATGTTAAAACTTTTGTCAGTGTGGACATGCTCCACATCCTTAGATTGGTTAGATTCCCCACAATTTAATCATTCATTTTACAGAACCAACGAGCCCCAAAGTCTAATTTAATCAGATTTACCAGGATGGTAAACAACAGAGGGAATTAATCCATGTTGTGTTGCCTTTAAAAAGATCCGATCTGTATCGGATTTGGACCACATATGGAACTGGAAAACATAAGATTCCATGTGACTTGGCCTGGTCACACTGTCATAAAAAGATCAGATCTGAGTCACATATGGGCATAAAATGTGCAGTACTTAGATAAGGACTACTAACCAATCAGAAGCAGAGTAGGATGGGCCCTGAGAAGCCGGAAAACACAGCTTCGGTTCAGCTGTATATGTCCTCCTTACCAGCTTAGTAACATGGACTGGAGCAAGAGTTTGAGAGTGGTGAGTTATTAATGTGTGAAATAAGTATCTTTTTCCCATAAAGTTTTTACTGAGCTCTGTCTCTACATCACACTAACAACTTAATGTCCATTGACTGCCTGGAGGGTAGCTAGTGTTTGGAAGGGAGAGGAGAGGCAGTAGGTGGACATCTTGTCACTGTCTGCTGCAGCTCAGTGCGTTTTTCCACCGGTGTTTTTGAGTGCGTGTCTGACTAGCCGCTAGGCGAGCATTATGAAGCGTATTTTCTTGTGAAATCACAAGAAAACAGAAGAAAAGGCTGGACTACAAATGAGCTGTTTTCAGGCAGAGTTTTCTGTGGGAGATGGGAACTCCCTTTGGGCTGGACTTCGGGATTTTTCACTGCAAACCTATTATATACACAACAAGGTATATAACTCAATAAATGAGAGGGAAAAAGCAAAGCAAAAAAGCAGAATATGACTTCTTTAAAAAAGATTTAACTTTCATTACACTAGGCCACATGTATGCTTTTTTTGTCAATATTACAATCTGTCTTTGGCTTCATGTAAATTAACATCAGCCCTCTTCCAGTTGAAAAGAAGGTCTCTGATGCGCCTGAATCTGTTTGATAACTGCCAAAAATGCTTGAAGATGAATACCTTTTCAACATCTGGAGTGCATGTCAAACTACCTCTGGAAGTGGTTTGAGAAATAGGATTTCAGTCCATCTGGAGTGCTTCATGGGCGCATTTAACAGTTAGTGTTTTTGAGATCAGATAGTGTAAATGGGGCCTTTAAGTCTCAAATACTGATATCAGTGTTAGCCTAAACAATCCAGTATCAGTCAGGCAGGAGTGTACAATAACAAGTTACAGTTTTGTCCAGTGCAAGTGTGATCCTAAAAACATACAATCCGTTCACAAAACCATCCAACTGGTCCATTTAGCAGCTTTTTTGACAACTGGTGAAACTCCATCTGCTGATGATGATCTTGTGATCGAAAGGTTGAAGACAGCTACTAAATGGACCTTCTGGTGTGAGTCCTAACAGACATTTCTAAGGCCCAGAATGACCTTTGAACCTCAATCTGGCGTTACAGGTAGAAATATTTTACCAAAAGATCATGCTGACTCATCAGTAGAGTGCAGGCTGGCTCTCCATAAACTCCCCAGTAGCTGTTCTCAACTGTCTCCACATTTAATAAGAGCCAGATTAATAAGGCTTGGTCACCACAGTAATGCGTCACAGCACCAATAAACACTGGTTAGAGGGCAGATGCAGGTCTTACAGCCTGTTAAAGCAGACCAGATCCAGTTTTTGGAACAGAGGAGACAGTGGGAATTTACTATGCTTCCAGTAAAAAAGGGTTTGTTTTCTGTCCTGGAAAGATTCTCAACCCAAACACAGAGTTAATGTGTTTGAGTGTGATACAGTGCAGGCCTTGCTCTGTAAACATAAACTGAGCTGTCTGTGAGAGAGTGGAGCTTCTTTAGGAAATGCTGTTGTGAGGAGATTCTTTCTTGGTGCTGGTGTGTGGTCAGACAGTTGGTTTTCTTTCTTGTAAAGGGAGGGTGTACTGCATAAATTGTGAGTTTACAGCAGTTTTGATTCACACTTCTTTCAGACTGATATGAGACATGTGTTGGTGGGTTTGGTGCAGGGAGGGGACGACTTAGAGCTGAAGGACTGTTCAACAGTGTATTTCTTTTGCTTTATCAGAGGAGAATGTGAAAACATTCTAGAGGTTTCTAACTTCTACAAACTACAGTTATTAGATTAAAGATGTTGAACATTAAACATTATCAGCCTGCTAACATCGTCTTTGTGAGCATGTTAGCAACTAGTAACATTTTCTTAACTTTGAATGCTAATGATCTTCCACAAATTTTTAAAAGATCTTTCTTTTCATTTTTTACATTTTATCAGTCTTACAATTCCCATTCAACAGGGTTTGTTTCTCAAGAGGAGGTTTGAGCATGCATGTAGTTTTATAACTCTGCTCTTTGGGCATTTCAGCTGGTACATATTGAAGCACTGACAACACCAGCATTGTCCAGTATTGAGCTAGTGCACTGCAGTGAAACAGGGCTGGCTCAGATTGTTATTGTCTGACAGCATTATGGAAAAGATCCCTACGGAGAGACCTTTTTTCAGAGATTAAGGTTTTTTTAAACTAGAAACAGTCACTTTATCACCTCCAGACTCTCTTGACAAAAAAATGTAATGTAATTTTACCTCTCTGGTCTACTGCTGCCTGGAATGGTTAGTTTGTGTAATATGTGACTTTTGTGTTTTTAACCCTTTAAAACCAGGTCCAGGTTTAAACATACCAAACTTATCCTTTAAATAATTATCCTTCCTTCTCAACATGCAGTTTATCACTTGTCCTACAATCCCTCCATCTCTCTCTCACACACTCTTATGATGCTTCGAACCACGAATTTTCACCTCGCGACGCTTTCCTCGCGTGAGTACATGTGCTGCAAGTGTTCACACACAACGCAAGAATTTTAACGCGATAATGGGAATAAACACAACTCGCCATTACTACAACTGTATGAAACCAAAGTAAACATTTTGCTGTGATTAAATAGCAATAAACAGATTAAACTGATGCCGAAATAACGACAACATGATGCAGATTTGTTAAACATATGAATTCATGCTTTGTCAGGTCTGTCAGCAGGACAGCAGGACAACAACTTCTAAAATGTTTGTTTTCTGAATGGAGTTTGGATCGATCAGGGCTATGCTATGGTAACTTGGTCACAGTGAAGGACAATGATAGCTGGAACAAAGTTACAGACACATTTTCTCTGAACTCACCAGGTAGTTCAACCTACTGGCTTTCTTTTTTCCAAGTAATGTCCAGCTTTGTCCGGTTTTTATATAAAAATGAAGTCGCAGTCTGACAGAGCTAACAACAGTAACAACAACATCTGGAACTGGATGTACACGGAAGCTAGCTGCTGAGAAGCTCCAGTGAAGATCAGGGGCGTTTCAAGGCTCTTGAAACATCGGGGGCTTAGTCCAGCTCAGAAATCTTTCATGTTTCACCTGTTTTCACCCCCCACCACCCTGTTACTCAAAATACGTCTGTAAAGCAACAGTAAATGACCTCTACACAGTAACTCTAACAACTGTCTCATTTTCTGATAATAATTAACACTGATAATATTATCTAGGGGGGGTCTGGGGGTCCTTCCCCTGAAAAATTAGGGCTTTAAACACTTAATTTGTTTTGCACCAATTTATTGAGGACATATAGTGGAAATGAGGAAATGCAGTGAAAATTCAAAATAAAACAGTTGAGTGTAATATAAATCAGTAAGGCTGTCAGGCATTCTATTTTGCTGTCAGATATGTTTCTCCTGTAGATCAACCTTTCTCATACAATTTAATCCCAGCTGAGTCTACATAATGCTGGCATGCCTGAAGTAGCCTTAAGTCTTTTTAAATGTGCATATGGCAACATTTCACCTTCATAATAAATTAGCTTAATAAATATATAAGAAATAGATAAAATAGAACAGATAAAATAGATAAATTAGAAATGTTTGACCGGGGGTTCTGGGGGTCCTCCCCCCAGAAGATTTTGAGCATTAAACACTTAATTTCCTGCATCCTGGAGACATTTTCTGCACCAATTTATGGTGGAAAAGTCTTTATTTTTGTAATGGGAAGGACAAAATGTAGGGGGCTGGTGACAATTCAGAATATAAAAATATAATAGAATGTAATGCAATAATCAGTAGCTTATTCTTTTTTACCCTTAAGTTACTTTTTTAATATAGAGATTTCTTCTGTATTTATATTGCATTGCAGGCTTATTGTGCAAATAAACCTTTTCATGGTGCAAGCTATTTTTCAGAACATTTTTAACAAATGCGTTTAAAAAGTAGTGGCTACGTGTCCCAAGCATCTCCACTGTAAATGACCCTCCCTCCCTGCTCCCTCCCTACAGGTTGAGCTACTCCATGTTTACGACTTCACCTCTACTCTCCTCCTGATCTGTCTCTGTCCCTCAGCACTGTCACTTTCACTTGGTTTCACTGTCTCAGGCCTCCTCCTCTACCTGGCAGTGGCATGGGCTCTCCTTTACTCCTTCAAGGTCCCGTGCCTGCATTATGCAGGGTAGGCTATGCAGCTGATGTTGAAACTACTGCAGTTCCAGTACCAAACATATTGGTTATTTTCGCACATTTGGCAATTTTTTTGGCCCACACAACACAATAAGCAGCTCGAGCAGAGGGGGAGGGAGTGGGGGCTTGTAAGAGATGTGATTGGTCCAGCCCAATGTCAGTATAGGCATATGCTTTATGGGCCGATCGTTGGCCCATTTTTAAAAATCAGTTAGGCTACATAAATAGATCATTCGGATCCGCTCTCCCCCGAAGTCACTGAGGCGTCGCGGCGGCTCCAATCATGGGGATCGCAACGGGATATCTCCGGGATATTACCGGTCCTCGTCTGCTGACTCCGCCTCCTCTCTTCCACAGTCGGAAGCCCGTTTCTCGGCTTCTCCCGCCCAAGGTATGAGTCCGGAGAGGCTTGCACGGTCTGATTCTGAGAGCTGGACGTGCTTAGCATCATGGAGTATGACTTCTGGGAGCCGGGCCGGCGTCATCTGTCTGCGCCCAGCTATGAGAGGCGGGGCAGGAGCTGCGGGCCGGCAGTAACCTCAATGAGCATTTTCTGCAGCACCGCGCACCACTCATTTCCTGATTTACACCATGAGTTGTGTAATTGAAACTCTGCATGGCTGACTACGTCCCCTCTGCTGGACTACAGCAACGTGACAGAAACTAAGCAGCACTGGCTTTGTCGAGCTATCTCTCTCCCACCCTCGCGTCATCCCTCCAGACACCGGCGCTGCCCACCAAGCCATGTCGGGCGACATACGCTTTGGTAGCAAGGCTTATATGGCAGCGGGCCGAGCTGGTGGAAGGTGTACCAGGCCGATCTGTTCAAGAACTGTGACCAAGGGGGAGGCCCCTCTGAGGAGGACCTAACCGAGCTCCGTAGAGCTACAGACATAGCGCTTCGTGTCACCAAGGAGACGGCCCATTCCATTGACCGCTCCATGGCAGCATCGGTGGCTACGGAACGCTTTTTGTGGCTCAACCTCTCGGGCATCCAAGAGAAGGAAAAGGCTTTCCTCCTTGATGCGCCCCTAACCACCACTGGCCTGTTTGGTGAGGCAGTGGACACTGTCATCAGCAGGTTCCAGTATGTCAAAACGCAGGGAGAGGCGTTTGAACAGTGTCTCCCCCGCCAGTCCGGGTCCAGGTCGGCGACGGCTGAAGAGAGACGAGCTCAGCCCCCGTCTAGCTCCTACTGCCGGAGCTAGAAGCGAAGCGTCGCTTCCCGTGGTCCCCCTCAAAAAACCTGGGACTCAAGGCGCCGTTTGGCCAAGCACTCTCCCCTCTCACGTTCACCAAGTGCATGGATGCAGCTCATGCCCTGCTGAGGCTCCAGGGCAACCGCATACTGAACTACATTGACGACTGGCTCATTCTGACCCAGTCTCGAGAGTTAGCAGTTTGGCATCGAGAAGTCGTCCTCACCCACCTTCAGAGTTTGAGGCTGCGGCTCAACGCGAAGAAGAGTGTGCTGACGCCCACGGACTATATTCCTAGGGGTGGTGTGGGACTCAACGACGATGCGGGCCCACCTGTCTCCTGCACTCGTCGAGTCTATTTTGTCCACAGTGACCAGAGTGCAGTTAGGCCGCACCATCACTGTAAAACATTTTCAGAGGGTGTTGGGTCTCCTGGCAGCAGCATCCAGTGCAATACCTTCTGGCCTGCTGCACATGAGAGCCCTGCAGTGGTGGTTAAAATCCAAGGGATTCTCCCCGAGGGGAAATCTGCTCCATCTGATACGGGTTATGAGCAGGGGCCTTCGTTCCCTGTCAGTATGGAGGAAATCTTGGTTCCTGTCACAGGGTCCCATGTTGGGAGCGTCATGTCGCCGAACAAATATTCGACACTCGCCTCACTCACGGGATGTGGAGCGCGGTCATGGACGGCCGCTTTGCGGGAGGCTCCTGGCAGGAGCATAACTTCTCTTGGCACATAATTGCCTGGAAATGTTGGCGGTATTCAGAGCTCTTAGGAGTTTTCAGACCGCCCTCCGCAGCCGCCACGTCCTTGGCAAGACCGCCAATACGGCAGTGGTGGCCAATGTGAATCACCAGGAGGGTCTGCACTCGTGCCCATTATGCAAGCTGGTATATCAGGTCCTCCTGTGGTCCCAGCAGAGACTGTTGTCCCTCAGAGCGATGTATATCCCTGGGACCCAGATTCAGGGAGCAGATCTGCTGTCGAGACAGGGGCTGAGGCCCAGGGAATGGAGACTCCACCCCAGGAGGTGGAGTTATTGTGTGAAAGGTTCGGCCCAGTAGCCATGGACCTGTTAGCGTCTCGAGAGACTACACACTGTCCGCAGCGGGGCTGAGGGCAAGAGGGAGATGATACAGATGTGGCTGAGGCTGCGTCTGTATGCTCTTCCCCCAGTTGCTCTGCCCTGGGGATTCTGGAGTGGGTCCGTCATGACGGTGTCAGCCTACTGTTAGTAGCCCCGTTTTGGCCGGCCCGAGTGTGGTTCTCAGACATAATATCGCACCTGGAGAGTCCTGCTGTCCTAGGCGGAAGATCGGATCTTTCCCCGTCCACGCTCAAGCTATATGTGGCTGCCATTGGGGCGTTCCATGCCCCTCTAAGGGATGGGCCTGTGGGGAGGCTTCCACTGGTCGTGCGCTTCCTCCGTGGAGCCCGGAGGATGAGACCCATGACTCATTCCAGGGTTCCCACTTGGGACCTGGCAGTGGTTCTCGAAGCGTTGGCTAGGGCCCCCGTCAAACCCCTGGAGTCGGCTGAGGCCAAGCACCTGACCCTTAAGATGGCCTTTCTCCTTGCTATCACCTCTCAGAGGAGGGTGGGGGATCTCCAGGCACTTTCAGTTTCTCCTCGATGCCTGGAGTTTGCTCCGGGGAGGGTCAGGGCCATCCTGCATCCTTATCCAGGCTATGTCCCTAAGGTTCCGTCCAGTTTGGCAGGGTCCACGGTGCTGCAGGCGTTTCATCCCCCACGTCATGTGATGGCAGAGGACAGGAGATTTCATCTGCTCTGCCCTGTCAGAGTATTTATACTCTGAGTTCTTCTCGGTGGAGGAAAGCAGACCAGTTGCTGGTGTGTTTCAGTTCCCCCAAGGCTGGGCTCCCCGCTTCTAAACACATCATCAGCAACTGAATCGTTCAGACTTTTTTCCCTGGCCAATCAGGTGCACGGTTTGCCTTCACTTATGGCCGTAAGGGCACACTCCACTCGAGGCATGGCGGCCTCTAGGGCCCTCCTCGCAGGGGCTTCGCTCCAGGATTTGTGTGAGGCAGCTGGCTGGGCCACTCCTCACATTTTTATCCGGTTTTACAGTCTGGACCTTCCTTCTGCACCCGGCACCCGTGCGCTCTCCTCTTAGTCGTGCCTACAGGTTAGTGCAACCTGGGGGCAGGCGGGGTTTCGGCACGGCCTAGGTGGGTATCTCGTTCCCATAGTATCGTAACCGAAGCAGTTCGAGTTCCCTCAAAGGGGAACGTCTCGGGTTACGTATGTAACCCTTGTTCCCCGAGAAGGGGAATGAGACACTGCGTCGGTCCGCCACACCTCACCCCGCCTGGAGTGCCTTTCTTCATAGCAAAGAGCTAATGTGTCCTGTGTGCCGGTATGCTTATACGCCTCTGGTTACGTCATCACACGCTACTGTTGTAGCAACACCAATAGAATTAGAGTAGTTTCATTCATCAGCCCTGCCATGTCCAGTGGCGTTCCCACAGTGTCGTCACCGACGCAGTGTCTCGTTCCCCTTCTCGGGGAACAAGGGTCACATATGTAACCCGAGACGTTCCTCTGCAGCTCTGGAGCTTATCAGTGTCTGAACTCCAGTCTGGTAACAGACAAACAGACAAAGTCTCCTCTCTGAAAATTCTGGATCCTCACTGCCCTGCGTTATTATAAAGTATGATAAATGGGACGTGCGTTTCATCTCTCCCCTACATGGGTTTCTTTGTTTTGTATTTTATTGCAGTATGAGTCTTTTTCTTAAACGATTTCCTTTTATGACCAGAGAGGCTGCTGTCAGTCATTTGAAACGTTTCCATGTGCGCAGTAAAGTCACAGCAAATATCGTGGGGTGTTTAAGCAGCAAAACCAAAAAACTGTAGTTATAAACTTGACAGGACAAGAGGAAACTCTCCAGAGGAAACAGAATTCAGCTTTTAATTTAGTTTCTGATATAAATCAGCCGCTCTGA
>JAPMOB010251963.1:0-16506 GCA_029875015.1 Lepomis gibbosus
CACACACACACACACACACACACACACACACACACACACACACACACACACACACACACACACACACACACACATTCAGTCATCAGAAGAATCCCCCAGACACCTCTGTGAGGACGAGAGCCTGTGGTTTAAACAATATACACTGATTAATTGGTAAATTGAATGAGTTAATTGTTGTGGGATGGAAGTGATGAGTTCAGAGGAGACGTGGGATCAATTTTGTTTAATGGTTACAGACTGTGTGGTAAAATGGAGCGTCACCCTCCTGGAGGAACAGGTCACACTGAACTCAACTGCAAAACGTGTCAGTTCAACTCACCTAAGTCTCACCTAAGAAAGTCCATTATTTAATTTAAAGATGGGTAAAGAAAAACAAAAACTTTAAAATGCATTGATTGTTTCTGTTTAATTGATTCATCATCAGCAGAAGAAACATTTCCCCATTTTTTTGATACCTTAATTTGAGAAATATAAAAATATAAACTAGTGGTCGACCGATCCAGGTTTTTTAATGGCCGATGCCAATATTTAGAGAGGAGGTGATATAAAAACAAAAGTCACGTATAATTCCATTTGTCCATTCAGAGTCAAGTCTGTCCAGTCAGTCTAAAGATGTCATCTCAGCCAGTGACGTATTGTTTGGATAGAAGCTTTATTGATGGATTAAATAGAAACATGCTTCAGGTTCTGCTGTAGATTTCAGAACTTGACTGGTGTTTAAGGGAGAGTGGGCTAGTATGTCAGAAGTGCCTTCATTTAGCTGCAATATTCTCTACACTATAACAATATATGTTTAATGCTAACCTGTAATAGTGTTAGATTAGATTTGCTGTCATTTAGGAGAAACATGTTCACGTTTAGAAAAGACGGTGTTGACAAGGGGGGAAAACTAACATCGTTCCAAAGCAGCCACACTAGGCTACCTGCAGATGTGTATGTAGACGTTTTTTGTATATCAGCCTCCTGAGATCAGGTGTCAGCCAATGCCAGTTATCTCAAAATACCAGATATCGGCCAGATTAATCAGCCCGCTGATTAAGTGATACACCTAAACTGAAATACGCATATGGCATAAATGCACAGTCATATTTACAGTCTGGGGGTTTAACTGCACCTCCTGCTCATATATTGCATATATATCAGGTCCCATATTGACCTTGTACAGTCACATTAAATCTTGAAACTTTGACGTCTCTGCACTAACATTACCAAGTGACAAGGGTTATTTCACTTTGACAGTAAGTCATTTGGTGTCTGTTAACCCTTTTACACTTGTCCTCTGTCATTTATTATTAAATTAAATTAGATTACATAAAAGGTAATTATTAACAGATTTAGTTTTACTGTGGGAAATGGAATGGGTACATGCAGGATATGGCTTTGTGAACAGTTTTGTTTTTTGCCTTTAAAGCACGCCAGTCACGTTTATTCCTTGGTGGAGTTTTCTTGTAAACAAACAGCTTCATATTAGTAGTTCATCTTAACTCATGGTCCACTTTTTTATGTTGCTTTTAGCTGCATCTTAATGTGCTAATCTGGAGTTACCTTTAAAGATGTCACACATCTCACAGTCTTCATGAGCGATCATGAAGACTGTGAGATGTGTAGTGAATGGATCTAGAGCTACGATTATCTTGTGAAAACACAGTTACATTTATATTCAATGCTTTTCAGAACACACTGTAGGTATCAGACATGTTGACTGGACCCGCTCATCGAAACATTTCACCATAGTGCCACTAGTGCTCGAAACCTATAACAGGGTATCTTTTGAACTGCAAGTAACCATAGCAACAATATTGAGGCTACATTACCAGTTAACTCAAAAGGGTTCAGCTGACTAGAATTTAAAGTCACTTCTAGACCCCAACCGATTGATCGTGCAAATATTATCAGCCGATTAGCCGAATTAGTTTCAGATAAATCACCATCTGCGTTTATAACAGCCAATTTATGACTATCAACAAACAAACGGTGAGTCAGATCCTTCACTCACTTAAAACATTCATGACCATCCTTGCTAACCCTCCCGTTTCTCATCACCCTCTGCCGGTTTTCTCACGGGTCACAGCAGCCATCCATCCATCCATCCTTATCCGCTTATCTGGGGTCGGGTCGCGGGGGCAGCAGCTCCAGCAGGGGACCCCAAACTTCTCTTTCCCGAGCCACATTAACCAGCTCTGACTGCGTTCCCAGGCCAGCATGGAGATATAATCTCTCCACCTAGTCCTGGGTCTTCCCCCGAGGCCTCCTCCCAGCAGCATCATGTTTATTGTTACAGACAGACTTGATTATAAATTTATTTCTGAAACAGTGCAGGAGTTCTAGTGAACGGCCCTTTTAATATTTTCTATCATCACTTACAGCAGCTAACACTGCACATAGCTAAATTAGATTAGCCACAAAGCTAATGCCATGTTTATAGGTAGGTAGGTAGATGTTATTGTCACAATACAACAAGTTGGAGGTTGAAATTGAGTTTTGTAACTCCCTTCTGCTACATAGCAGACAGTTAACATTAATAAAGATTCAGTTATTTAAAATGGTAACATTAATAATCTATAATCAGTGGAGCAGTGCTGTGGATGAATTAGAGTTTAAGAGTCTGATAGCTTGGGGGGGCTGCTCTGCAGTCTGGTGGTGAGGCAGCAGAAACTTCTATCTCTCTTCCCAGAAGGCAGCAGGGTGAACAGGCCGTGGCTGGGTGGGTGCTGTCCTTTAGTATCCTTTGAGCTCTGAAGGCATCTCACCTGACCGATATCACTGATGCTCAGGAGATGGGTACCAATGATCTTCTGAGCAGTTTAATCCAGAGTCCTGAGCCGTGCACATCCCATGCCAGTTTGTGATGTTTCCAGTCTGGATGCTTTCTGTTGTTTCTCTGTAAAAGCTGGCGTGGAAATTTGTTCTTCTTAAGCTACCTCAAGAAATACAGTCGCTTCTGAGCTTTCTTCACCAGCGATGATGTGAGACGACCATGTCAGGCTCTCTGTGATGCTGATTCCCAGGAACCTGAAACTTTTCACCTGCTCCACCTCAGCTCCACTATTGAGACAAGTTTGTTTGTCTTTATCTCCTTCTTCCTAAAATCAACGATCAGCTCCTTGCTGACTTTGAGCAATAGGTTGTTCTCTGACTCATTGTTGTGTAAAATCCGGTCTATGATGGTGGTGTCATCCGCAAACTTCACAACAGACCTCTCTTCATGTCAGGGGATGCAGTCGTGGGTGTAAGGTGTGAACATGGGGGGGCTCGTGTGTTGAGCACTAGAGTGGAGGAGGTGAGTCCACCAATCTGAGCTGACTGGGTCTGTTTTCGAGGAAGTCCAATATCCAGTTGCAGAGTGTTGTGTTTAAACACAGTGTGCTGAGTTTGCTGATCAGTTTCACGGGGAGATTCTGTTGAATGCTGAGCTGAAATCCACAAACAACATTCTGATGTAGGTGTTGTTTTTCTCAAAGCTGCCTGTCTGTAGTTAAAGACAGAAATGATTCCTAGAGGGACATGTAAATAAACGTGAGCTGAACAATGATGTAACACGGCCTCCTGTCAAACTAAGTTATTTAGCTCCTCTTTCAAATGTTCAGCGTTAGTGTGAAATCTCAAAGGTCCTCGTTGTAGACAGTCTTGCAGTCTTAGATGCATTCAGCAGCAGTGTTTCCTCTGGGTCACTGTATCATAGATGGTGGTTTAAAACGTCTTGGAGCTTTGAAAAAAATGAAAGCATGCTGGTAAAGAGATAAAATATGTGTAAGTTAATAACTACTGCATGACAAAAATATATATTGCCTATATAGGAGATCCCTGTTTATCTTTGTAATTTAATATAATAATTAGATTGACATGAGTAATATATGGTGTTATTAGTATTTTTAGTATTAGTATTAGTATTTTTTATTTAAAGCTTCTGTTTGGCAGGCTCACACAATAGGCTACATACACTATTTAATGTTCATTAGTGTAAGTAATTTATAATGGATCCTTAAATCTTGTTTGTAGTTTTGACTCTTTTATTTTAAAACTTTAATATATTTTGTGGTACTTTTGTTCAGCATTCTGTTATATTATCTTGGTGGTCATATAACAACAAATCTAAGGGATAATCTTTGTTTATGTTATGTGAAAAAAAGAACATTGATATGCCGATATATCAGAATATCGAATTTTAAAATCCTCAAATATTGAAATTGGTATTGGTCTTAACAATACCATATTTGTCGGGCTCTAGTCCTCTCATTTATTATTTTCTTCTCTTCAGACACATACAGAGTCATAAAAGAAGAATAAGATGTTATTGCCTCTGTATTTCAGTCACTGATGTTTTTTCACTCTACAGGGGAAAAAATGGTCCCCAGAGGCTGGAAGTAGACCCCAGCAAGCACACAGCCGTCGATCTTGCCAACATCGTGCCACGGCAGAGCACCAGAGAGGGTTCGCTAGAAATGTCCAGGTTGCCTCCACCAACAACCACAGCTCACAGCAGCTTCTCTGAAGGGTTCGTGGACGACCCTGATGTGCCCCCACTGATATAAGAGAGAAATAACTCTCACCACTAAGGATGGACGCGCTGTTCTCCAAGCCTTGTTTCAGAGGTGGAAACTTTCATGTAAAAAGTGCAGATAACTGGTCAGCTTTGAATGCTTGTATTAAACAAATCATTTGCAACATTAAAACACGAAATAATTACAAGATCTGCACTTTTGATAAGATATTCTTGAGGACCATACATAGCTATAGATACCATGGGCTAGGGGCTAACACTGCTGTTGCAGAACGCAAAACATTGATTTTATTCTTACTGAGCTGAAAGGTTTCACTGTTTCACTGGGTTTCATGACCTTTTAAACTCTGATGTTGCTTTTCCAGAATGAAAAAGTTGTTTTTCTTTGTTACTTTTTTTACTTTGTTACAGATGTTTTTTCCCCCTGTAAACTCCAGCCGGAAGGGCTTTGCCGCAAAGAGCTGGAAAATCAATCTGCCCAGTTTGGTCTGCTTTGCCTGTGGCCCGTTTGTGTGTTTTAGAGTTTTGTGTTGTTTGTTGTTTTGATGCTCGTCCCGAGCGTCTCCTGAAAGCTCACCAGCAGATATTCTGCCAGACTTTGATCAGAGAGGTTCTTCGTTGTGCCCAGAGGACACTGGTCCAAACTGATTCTGAAACTTGTTCTCTCCTTGAAACTCTTCTGAAGTCTCTTTGCTCTTTACTTCCCTCTGTGTTGTCACCCGAAAAGCCTGGAGGTCACAACTTCCTTCTCTCCTCTTCTCCCTCCCTGTGCAGCTCTGAGTGCAGTTACAGCTGCCACATCTTGAGAGATCCTTCTGGCTTTGGGCCATTTTTCTTCCTGATGGCAACACTCTCATCTTCTCCTTCCTCCTCTCCTCCCTCTTATATTTCTGATGGGACTGGCAGTTCAGTTTTTGTGGCTTTATTTCTGTTTGTTTAGTTAGGGATTGGTTTAGGGTAGAGGGGAAGCCTCCAGATCCTACAGCCTTTGTGGGCTGGTCTGGAGGGCTTCCCTTCCTTTTGTTTATTTTGGGCAGCCCATCAGACTTATTAGTTATTTTGTTTGAGGTAGATTTTTAACTTGTTTCATGTTTTTTTAATAAACTTATGTGACTTTGACAGAACTCTTGGACTCTTTATGTTAGACCACCATTTGTAACAAGCTTTTGTAAGGGTCTTAACAGTGATCATATTGTTTGTGGTGGTTAGTAGTAGTGTCTTTGTCTGTGGATACAGATTTATTGGGTCTGTAAGTATATGTCATCATATAATATTAACAGAGTTGTGTCGTGAGTTTGAGACTTTTCTGGAGCTAGCAAAGACCGATTATACGACCTATTTCTGACTACAGTAAGTTTGCAGTAGAAGCTGATCAGTGGTCTGTTGGCAGCACATCCTCATTAATTATTGATGAATCATCTGGTCTGTCATGTGGCCATGCGGCTGTGCAGATAATACATGCTGGTAGATATTTAACGGAATCTTTTTTCATTCTAATGAGACATAACGAAATCGACGCTGGCATTTAAAATATGCCGACAATGTTCAATTTGTCCTCAGTCGCCTGCGATCAGTGGGAAATGCTTCATCACAGATATTTAACAATTCATTAACTGCTATTTATTTTCACTCTGGGGCCATTATGTCAATGTGGGTTAATGACTCAGTGGTTTCTTTAGAAGGGAAGGCCTTCGCCGCCTCACATATCTAAGGCTGGGCTCTGCTCATCCTGACTGCTGCTAATGGTTGGTTGTAACGGGAGGCTACCTAGCCTGTGTCCGTCAGGAGCCTGATCCTGTCTAAGTATTTGTTGGGCTTCTGTAAATAACTTCAGAGTACGGTCTAGACCTGCTCTTTATGAAAAGCGCTGTGAGATAACTGTTGTTGTGATTTGGCGCTATATAAATAAAATTGAATTGAATTGAAAGTATCTCAACCTGAACTTGAGCCTGTCTCACTCTGTGTTTAAGGCCCAGCCTGAGACTTGACAGGAAGTAGACAGACATGTTTAGGCTCAGGCTCAGGCACCAGCTTGGTTTACAGACGAGCACTTTCAGCTCAGACTTCAGACCCTGTCAGACCTCTGAATTTTATTTCTCTGTTCAATCAGCTGCTCTCGATCTGACAGATCGGATTTAAGAAACTTTTCTGGCCTTTTGCCATAATAGGCACCCTTCTTCACATCTGTCAGCCATCCACTTCTATCTCTGTAAACAGGGAGAAAACCCTCAGACGCACAGAGATCAGAACCAGACTGCAAAGAATCCCAAGTCAGATCTTTCTTTCCTTTAGTGATTAAAGACACAAAACAAGCTTAACCACCTGCCGCCTCTCCCCTCAGTTATCTGTTTCTTATCTGTCCAGGCACCACTGCTGCCTCATTGATTTTTGTCTGTTGCCATGACAACAGATGGTTCCAGTAGCTTTGAATAGAATCAGACAAACATTAATTGTAACTTCCTGTTCCACTGTTACTCACGTGCCTCTGTTGATGGAGCGTTTGATCTCTGTAGTTGCTTTTTTGATGTTTTACCTCTTTTTTTTTGCCTGTAAAACATAGAACAGCTTTTATTTAGCCGTGCTTACACATGTCTCAGGACCAGAATAGGTATCTTCACTCTCTGCATACAAAACATAAAAGCTTTGCTTCATTTTTGCAGCTTTAACATAAACTCCACCGAGTGTTTTGCACAAATAAGCTCTCTCAAATGTCCTAATCCATCACAAACTAGAAATTATGTCATTAATAATAATGTTGAATGTAATACGAATACTTGTTACGCTCATCTACTGATCTTTTTTTTATTTTATTAATAAACATCAGAGAGCAAGAGGAAAACATGGTGGGGAGCAGCACTGAGGCTCCATCATTTCCCCTCTCATCTCGTCAGTTTGTTTTTGGTTGGAAGCATCACAGAGCAGACAGGATGGTAAACACCAGCTCGCTGTCTGCACTTTACCGTCACTTAACAGGGTTTCTGGGTTTAGAAGTTCAAACAGTATTTGTGAATTTACTTAGTGATACTTTAAAAGGAAGTGGGTGGTAATTTCTGGCCAGTTGTTTCTGTCCGGTCATGAAACATTTTCTTACAAGTAAATCGCTGGGATCAGATTTAGGAGCTCAGAGCTTCCGACAGGCAACGCAGCACAAAGTCAGCACGTCAGCAGCCACCTGATCAGACAGGCTGTAAATAAATCCACTGTTTTACAAAAAACAGACCTGATCTGGCTGTTTCAAATACACACTGCATTTGATAGGGCTACCTTCTCGTTCACTATGATTGTTTGCACGTAGACAGCTGATATCTCTGTTTTAGTTTGGTTCACGGCTTATGGATCATTTGATTTAGACAACATGACTGAACTGTGGGGGCGGCGCGGTGGTGCAGTGGTTAGTACTGTCGCCTCACAGCAAGAAGGTTGTGGGTTCAAACCCCGGTTTCTATGTGGAGTTTGCATGTTCTCCCCGTGTCCGCGTGGGTTCTCTGCGGGTGCTCCGGCTTCCTCCCACCATCCAAAGACATGCAGGCTAGTTAAGTTGGTGTCTCCAAATTGTCCTTTGGTGTGGATGTGAGTAGTTGTCTGTCTATGTGTGGCCCTGCAATGGACTGCCGACCTGGACCTGTTATATAACTTATATTATCAAGATGGCCGACACTACATAAATAAGGTCCTAACTGTAAAACAACACTAGGTTCAATATATAAGTAAGTGTGTGACAAGGCTGCCCTAACTGAACTGAATTAGCATTAGATTTTTGTTAATAGTTGTCAACTGCCTTATCATGTAAATTGGCCTCCATCACCTCTCCTCTCCAGCCTCTCTGGCTTCTTTAGAGACTTTTAAGACAAATAAAAGTTTGTATTGTGTGGCACTGAGGGCTAATGGGAGGTTTTTGAGCCTTTGTGGCATGGTATCAATGTCAGCATGTGTTGTACTGTTCACTCACATGACGAACAGTAACACCTGCAAGTCCTCCCGGCTTTAAATTCCGAGGTAGCTGCAGCTCAGCTTAATTAACGCCACAGCGACACTCTGCAGGGTTACATCCTCGGAGGACGGCCGCACGCAGAGCACGGGAATTATGGTGAGAAGATTGGGTCCTCACTGGGGATGGAAATTTAGATTGAATGTTTGATTCTCACTCGGCAGTATAAAACACAATCAAAGAGACACTTAAAGGATTCACGGGGAGGAAATCCAAAGACGTGTTTCCTGAGTGGTCTTTCCTTTTTTCATGGACTCTCCATCTTCCCTCTGCCCTTCTTTTCCTCTCTGGGATGAATTATTTAACCACCCCCCCACCCACATCTCTCTCTCTCTCTATCTCTGCTGGCCCAGGCGTCCTGTGCTGCAGCCAAGGACAGATGCAGAGCTGTTATGGGCAGCTCGCTCTGCAATTCCATGAAAAGAAAGAACCAGTAAGAATGCAAGTTTTTACTGTGAACGTCAAGCTAAAGGGGAGGAGAAAGTTATAGATAGCTATAGATATAAACAGGAAGTATAGTTGCCATGGATTCAGCGGGTTGGCTGTGAGCTGGAGCCCCTTTTTGCCTATATTTGCTCTTACATTTACTTTAAAGTACAAGTAAAATAAAGTCATTATACTTAAGTACAGTACGAGTAAATATACTTAGTTACTTCCCACCACTCTATTTAAACACAGACAGTAAGGATAGTGCACAAACTACCACCACAAACTGAAAACCACCTTCTCAGACTGCTCCTTCACACCACGTGCTAGAGCTTATATTTGATTTCATAAGGAAAAAATCGTTACTGCTGCAGGTCACATCATTGTCATTGTAGCCTCAGTTTCCTGTTCTTAGCTGACAGGAGTGGCCCCCAGTGTGGTCTTCTGCTGCTGTACCCATCTGCTTCAAGGTTTGACGTGTTGTGCATTCAGAGATGGTGTTCTGCGCATCTTGGTTGTAACGAGTGGTTATTTCACTTACTGTCATCTTGAACCAGTCTGCCCATTCCCCTCTGACCTCTGACATCAACAAGGCATTTTTGTCTTTTGGGGACGAGAAAGCACACGACTACGGGAAAGGGAAGAAGTTGAGTTAGTAACATGCACTAATGGGATGAGGATGCATTCAGAGGGAGAGAAAGAAGAGGAGAGGGGAGCTCAGTGCATCATGGGAAATCCCCCGGCAGTCTAGGCCTATAGCAGCATAACTAAGGGATGGTTCAGGACTCACCTGAGCCAGCCCTAACTATAAGCTTTATCAAAACTAATGTTAGATGGCCAATGCTAAGCTAACCACAGGTTACTAACCCGTTTGTGTTCAGCGCTTCTCTGTTTGGGTCTTGTTGTATGAAGTTTTAAAGCCAGAGTTTAGGCCATGCACAGCTGATACTATGTGTTATGTAGGCAGGTAATAGGTAACACAGGGAGGGAATAACAGCACGCTCCTCAGATGTTTCCTAAAAATAAACATTGTTCACGTGTCCCGCGCCTCGAGTCCAAGTCTCGAACTCGAGTCCCCATCTCTGGAGTATACCAGGTGTATTTCCTGGTTTCATCATAGTAACACTGGTAGGCCTGATGGTTTGTCTCTGGTGGCAGAGCAGCCCCCTCTGGATGAAACACTCCTGCTTCCTCTCGGAGAGGTCACATGGTGATTTATGATATGTTTGTTTTAGCGTTTATGCTGAGTCGTATTTGGTGAACTGTGTCACTTCAGCAGCGGGCTGATCCACCGGGAGCACACCGCTGGAGTCATTTTTCATGTAGCTGGAGACACGTGGAGCTTGATTCATGACTGCTTAAAGCCAGCAAGCTTCTCCAGAGGCCGAATCACAGAACAGCCTCACAGGTTCGTCTCATGAAGGTTGGGACAGTTTGACTTTCTGGGTTCTCTCTTCTTTTTTTTAACTACTTTGTTAGGGGTGCCAGCCAGGTCTCTCTTCTGGCATTTAGATTCAGTCATGTTTTGTTTCGTCTGTAGTTTGTTTTTATTTTTTAAATATTTCAATCTATCCATCAGAATGTACGCCCTAACACTGAATGTCCAAGAACTACACATGCATGAAAGCATAGCATACAACCAAAATGTATTCATATATTTAAAGAGTTTCACAGAAAACACGTGTTTTCTTTCACACACTTTTTTGTCTAGATAAATTCACTTCAAGAAAAAACACTTTAGGTAAAAGAAAATAGTTTTTGTCAGGTTTTTGCTGCTGAGTCTTGGTAATTGACCGTCTGCCATAAACAACTGAGCAGTATGGGTACGGAGCAATCTAGGGGAGAATGTAGTAAATGTAACAGCTGGAGAAACTACTTTCCTGCTCTCTTCCTCCTCCTCAAAACACAGTCTGTGTTTCTGGGGTGTGCATAGGTGGTGAAATCTGGAAATCCAGCTTGTCACAAGGTCAACCGACACAATGATACCTTCACCTCTTGTCCAACTACCTTTTATCACACGCTGGGATTCTCCATGGAGATACAGTGAAGTTTATGTCTGAGTAAACCCTGGGGGAATTACTGTCAGCTGAAAACGTCAAAGCGTTTCCTCCCATTTATATAGAAAACAAAATTCAGTTTAACAACTGAACATATTTATTGTTCTGCTGTAGTCTTTGCAAAAGTGACATGATCAGATTATTAGTTTTGAGCATTAAAATTTAAGGCACTACCGGTAAAAACCTGTGTTGTATAGTCAAATATCCACTAGTAGGATCACTTTTGATTTGAGTTACTACTGTCCAAAAATGAGAAAAAATGAAATACTCCAATGGGAGGTTTTCTTAAAGTGCAGCGTCCCTCTGACCTGCTGATGCTCTGTTGCCCTCAGCAAACAGAATAGTTGATTCTCTTTGAACACAGAACTGTCAGTGAAATAACATGTGGACACATTTATACTTTGACACATAAATAGAAAAACTGTGCATGAAGGTGAAGCTCTTTGCCATCTTTTAAAATAAGTCTATTAGTGTTATAACGGATCAACTGTGAGGGGCGGCTGTGGCTCAGGAGGTTTAGCAGGTTGCCCGTTAATTGGCTGCCTGCGGTTTACTGCTGAGCAGGTCGTGTACAGTGATGATAAATGAAACTAGGAGCTAAAAGATTTGTATTTTTCTCTGCAGTGATTGTGTCTTTGACAGGCTGGAGCCATCAGCTGAGCTCTAGCTTGCAGATCTCAGGTTCAGTATCATGTTTATTAGGATTCATCTCAGGACAGGTGCTGAGTTGCGACTGCTGAGGAGCCGTCATGTAACAGGAAATACTTCTGCCTGACGACACTTTCCCTAAAATTAAGTGCTGATGTCTGGGATTCTTTTTTTCTGCTCATCTCACTGTTTGGTTGAAACTGAATCTCTTTTCCACAATGTCTGAGAGCAGTCAGACCTCTTTTCAGAAATCAAAGACTAGGAAAATCTGTGAATCTGTTTCCTGCTCAACCAAACTACTAAATTACATCCTGAGACATTCCTGTAATATTACAACATCCTTTGATTGTAAAATTATTTTAAAGAAGCAATATTATGCTTGGTTTCAGGTCCATAATTTGTAGGTTTATATGGCATCATTTTCCAAAAACACCATATATTTGTACATACAGCACATCGCTGCAGCTCGTCTTTTCACCCTGTGTGGTGAATGCTTTGTTGGAAGTTGCACTTGCTTAGTACCTACTGTAGGAAAGGACTACTAACCAATCAGAAGCAGAGTAGGGTGGGTCCTGACAAGTAAGGTAGTGTGATTCAAAACAAAGCTGCTTCAGCCAAGGCGAACATGAAGGAAGTTGAAATTTCATCCATGGTTCATCACAGAAGAGACGGCGTACGGGATGACATGATTCAAAGGGCCCTGTGCTGGAATCGAACCCAGGACTGCAACAATAAGGACTTAACTTTGCACATGGGGAGGGCAGTCTACTGACGGAGCCACCTGCGCTCTTTAAGTATTTTTGCAACTATTTAATCCATCTATCATCAACCACTTATCCAGTATATAGGATCGTAGAGGGCTGGAGCCAGTCCAGGCCAGTGACTTTATCCCCCTACATTGTGCAATACTCATCACAGCGTTTCAACTTAGAGGTTTATTATAATGTATCCAACTGCAGGAGTTTCCTAGAAAATCCAGATGGGATTTATATATAGTTGGTGAAACCGTGGACACAAGTTTGACGTGAATGGTGCGCTGCGCATAACCCTCTCCAGTTTGGAGGGCATTCTGGGATCAAGTTGTTAACATGATGGAATCCATATACTAGTGTGAATATTCCATAATTCCAGTAAACCTTATCCTTGAATCCTGAAGTATGATTTCTGACACCCCTAAATGGACCCTACCATTTCCTAATTTTGACATTTGTTGAACTTCTTGTCTGCCCACATCACTCGCAAATTTTTAGCCAACACTGGTGCTTCTGCATGAGCAGTGAAATTGAGGATTAGCTATTGTAGATACACGTTTTGACATCAATATAGAAATTTTTATTTCATTTTAAGTTGGCTACTTTGTGAGTCTTTCTACCATCAGCATAATATTTGTTTTCACTCTGGAATTCAGGAGTCTTACCTGGCTAGGTAACTCTTAAAATCCAGGTGTGTTATTTGACACCACACTGCGGACATGCCCATTGACAAAAAAATCACAACTTTTCATCGGCAATGCCTTTAGAATGCACAGTAGAACATTTAAGTTGAGTTTGTTAAAGTACAGACCTTGTAAAAGGCCATGAATGGGCTGTAATCGCGCATGGCTCCAAGAGGCTTTTTTGTGCATCTTGGGATGATACATGTTCCACAAAAGTTTTGTGCATCTTGGTGATTCAGTGTGCAGGGGCTGCATCTTTGAAGGGACACTTCCTGATTCCAGCAGGTGGTCCTATGAGGTTGAGTAATTTTTTGACCTGTAGATGTGTGCAGGCCCTTATCAAATGTGTGAAATTTGGTCCTGTGTCACGGCGCAGTGTGGAACTTCCCCGCCACATCATCGCCACACCGTTTACTGCAAATTCACAAGTTTTACAACATAGCCTCCCTTGTACAACTTTTAATCGTCAAGGTGTTTAGAATAGACAGCGAAAATTTGAAGTCGGTTTGATTAATTCTCTAGGAGGAGTTCATTAAAGTATCCACCCTGTAAATGGTATAAAATGGCTTAAAATTGCACTTTCAATTCAAAATGGTGGACTTCCTGTTACGTTAGGGGCATGGGTTCTTGGGGCTTTTTGTGTGTCTTGATATGATACATGTGCCCCCAAAATTTTGTGCATGTGAGCCATTTTGCCATGCTTATGTGCAGGACCCACAAAATACGTCATTTTACACCACTTCTGACATGTGTGCAAAGCCGCCAAAAATGAGCTTTCTTTGCAGAAAAAAAATCTAATGGGTAATTTTTTGTTTCAAAAGTAATAATAAACATAACCATCTTTGGTAAATGAGAAAAACACCTATGAGAACCCTGTAATCTATCCATCTAAGTGTGAATATGTGTATCTGAACATTCTTTTGAAATTGGACAGTAAAACACAAATAAAAGAGAGAATATTTAAAAGCGCTTATTTTATTTCATAGTGAAGCTCCTGGCCAGCTCTGTCAGTGATATTTGTTTCCATTAAACGTTTACAATGGAAAAAGTCCAACAGGATGATAAAACAGCCAGGAATGATCTGTGATACAGCATTCAGGAGTTGTGAACAAGCCAGTGAGGTTAAAGCCTTTTTAAAAACTTCCCTGACTCCTAACCCTCTAACCCGCCACAGTTGCTGTAGTTGCCGGAGTGGCTGAGTGCAGCAGTTTTTAAAGTGATCACGGAAAAGCTCCTTTCTCACAATGATTCTGGGCAAAAGCCACAGTGATGATGACTGTTGGTCACACATTATATCCTAAAAGAAAGACAGTGATTTAGAACATTCTAGAAACATGCAAAAAATATACTTTTGTAAATACACAATTTGAATAATTTTTCTGTGAAAGCAATAATCATGTCACATAAATATTTTGTACTAGGACCTGGAGGTTTGCAGAGTGAATGTGTAGGCCTAATAATCCTCAAATTGTGCTATTCAACCCACATTACGTTATTATCCCAGCACTACTAACAGGCCAGACCCTGAATATAAATCTGATTTGGAATGTGAAAGGCTCACGACATAGACATTCTTTCCCAGACTCCATGCAGTCCCCATTTAAGTACCTAATTGCATCCACCTGGGTTACTTGGCTCCACCCGCCACATTTATACAATGTTACTTTAAAACACACACTAAAGGGAATAAATATAATAATGCTGCGTATGTAACAGTATAACAACTAATAAATGACTTAAATGTCAGACATTACAAATGTGAAAGACAATCCTTCACAGCCTACCTGCACTGCAATTGAAAATAAAATGTAAACTTACACAAAATCTTATTCTCTTACAAATGAAGCTTTCTATCTGTCTAGCTAAAATATATAAATCGCATGACACTGTTGTCCGTGACTCCAGAGAACTTCAATTTCAATGGTATACCTGGCCTGAGTTCAAAGTATTCAATGTGCAAGTTCAAAATAGCAACCACCATAGTTCATCTTTATCTTAGCCTTACTTGTTATGATAGATTGATAGAACTAAAGCACATGGAATAACCGGTTAGCAAGCATAACATATTTGATTAAAATGCACAAAATTGAACACTATTTACCCAACCTAAATAATATAAATAAAACAATAAGATGTTCATTAACCATATTTTGTCTAAGTCTGGCATTCTCACCTGAGCACTGTTGGCCATCTTTTCACGTTTCACATCTTTATCACGTTTTGTGCACAGTGACAAACATATTTGGAAGTTCAGCTTCTTTCACGTTCGTCTAGACTGGAGCAAGAAATTTCAGAGTGGTAAGTTATTCATTTGTAACAAATTTCAAAATCAACTGGTCTACTCCCGCTTCAGTCATCTCCCACTCTGTGAGCATGACCATAGACTGTATATAAAAACACAGGAAAACCTGCCATGCAATCCTTATACATGTCTCTCTCCATCTCCCTTGGGCAATGGCTAAGACCAGGGACGTCACTAGGATTGAAAGACGCGGGGGCTTAGCCCTTAGCATATACATAACTTGTGCTTTTAAAATCTTTGTACTCGCTTCTTTTGTTACTGTATTAGACCTACAGTTATGTCAACAACCAGTGACGAAGCCAAGAAGTTAACGAATAAAAAGTGACAGACATACTCTGTTCTTCCATTTCTCCTCTGTTGAACAAAAGTTACTGTAATGTTATGTGGGCGTCAGAGGCAAAACAAATAGGGTGGGTCCTCGTCCAGGATTTTTAAAATATATATAACCTATATAAATCAAGAGAAGAAGATGTAATGTTTTCTAGAAATTGTCATTGCATATATGCTATTTTAAAGCTGCTAAGTTCAATGTTTTGCTCTAAACTGCATTTCATTGTATTTTGTAGACAATGAAATTCCCAAAATTTTTAGCATTAAACACTTAATTTCCTGCATTCTGGGGATTTCTTTTTTCCTGCAATGTTTGGTGGAAATGTTTTAATTTATGCAAATGGAATTCAGGTGGAAGAAGACAATTCAAAATCTAAAACTCCACAGAACTTAAGTCAGTGCAGCTCTCAGTCATTGTGTGTTGCTTTCAGATATGTATCTCCTGTCGAACAACTTTCTCATGTAATATCATCCTTGCTGAGTCAGCACACATGCAGATGAAAAAACAATAATTATGTCCAGTCCATTATTTAATCAGATTTGGCACTGGTACCACAGCTAGCTTCTCCAATTGACCAGGATTCAAAGAGCTACTAACTCTAGTTGATTAATGTTAACATTACTGTAGCTAGGTAGCCTAGCAAAAATGTCAGACTCTGTTATAAGTGTTATAACAACATAGCATAACTGTAAATTCAATGTTGCAACAAAAACTACATGATGCCTTTAAAAGCATCAGGTGAACAAATGATGAACATTCACTTAAAAAGCAGCTTTTTAGTGACAGTATGTGAGCACAAAGACACACCTGAGCAGCAG
>JAPMOB010251964.1:0-12196 GCA_029875015.1 Lepomis gibbosus
CTGCAGAGAGGCTGTGAAGGCTTCATGTTACAACATTATTTATCAAACCGGGTCGGACTGGATGGATTTAACATGTGACAGCGTCCGCTTTTCAAAATAAGGCGTCTGTACAGGATGGAAATAACTGGATTATATTCACAGGAAGTAGAAAACATATTACATGAGTCTATAAATAAATATGTTTGGGAAATTACTTATTCTATTTTCTATTCTTTGATTTTGGGTTTTTTGGAATTAGATTAAATAAATTTGTTGACTTTTGTTGCACTACATTGTTTACAAGCGTACAAACGTCTTCATAGATAGCCTCTTAATTTTGCACTAAATTAATGCATTTAACTTTAAACCCGAGTCAGGGTCCGAGGCCCCCCCACCAAAGTGTCTTAAAATCCTTTGGGAAACACTGTTTATATAAAGGGAACAAAATTCATGCCCCAGTGCTCTCAAGCTTTCTGTAGCTATCGCATTTAAATATGTTTCTCCTGAACAGCTTCTCATGTAGTAAGATCCCTTTTTATATCGCAAACTACCAGCTACGTTCCTGCTCTTTGTGTCCCCGCTAACCGCCTATGCCACGGGCCACATCACATCAAATAAATAAGATCTGAACGGGCCGTCTGAGCAGTGACTGTAATGCTAAGCTAACGCTCACTGCATGAGAGAAAGAGTTACGTCACATCTGCGACTTTGGGTTTGTGTCTTTAGTTACATTATTTTCACAGATTTACAACAAACTGCGACTTTCTTGACTTGAATCGTCTCTTAAACTGACAAACATCATGTGAAGCTAAGAGGCTGTTTGATGACAGGAGGCCGATTTACTTACGAGTAGACGATCCTCACGCCTCCCTTCAGCCCGCCCTCAAACGTCCCCTTTCCTCTTCCACCAGCCAGCACCTGAGCTTTCACCACCAGGTCCTTTGACCCTGAAACACACAAACACAAATCAGTCCATCAATAAAACACCATGACGTAAACTGTGAACTGATGAAGAGGTCTAAGAGCGTAATCTAAGGCTGTGTTCAGACCAGGTCCTGCGGCGTGCGTACGGCGGCGTGGGCGTGTTTATTTCTGCTTTACACATTTTATTTCTCGGACTGAGCGGTATCTCTTTACTCGAAGGACTACGGCTCCTCTGTTGTATCGTGGTGGGTTTTTTAATGCCATCCGTGAATGTGTGTCTGGCGCCGGGTCTGAGCCGGGCAGAGGGAATCAGCACGGTTTATATATTTTATTACACCAATCTGAGGATCCTTCAGATCGTCTCTGTAAACCCCTCAAACTACAGGATCATCTGGGCCGATCAATAAATGATTCAGTGTCAAAGACGGCGCCTAGATGTCACTTAAAACTGCTTAATAAAACAGGGCACATGTTGACTTCAACTTCTTTCTCCTCCCGGGAGTCGAGCGTCAGCTGATAGCAGTGAAGCAGGAGGCTATGTTTAGACTGAGCGAGTGTTAAAAGGTATTTTAAACCGCCGCGCACACAAAAGGTCAGAAGATGTCAGGAAAGGCTCCGAGTGGGAACAACTGGACGGCCGCGCCCTGCGTTCATGTGGTGTCGGAATAATCGGAGTCCCTGACTGTGAAGATTCACTTGAACGCCTCCTCATGTCCGAAAAACAACTTGGAAAGTCTGTGAAAATGTTAATCAGGTTAGCGGTCACCGCCATGTAGGGTCACCTTAACACTATTAATTAATATTAATCAAGCTGAATTATATGAACATTTTGAGCTTTAAACAGTTTATTCACTGCATTCTGGGGATTTTTTCTGCACCAATGTCTCTGCACATGTAAATATTATTTAATTTCATATCATACACAAACTCAGCACCAAAGCAAATTCCTCATACATGTAAAATACCACTTTGCAACAAAGCTCCTTCTGATTCTGATCCCTCAGGTAAAGTTGCTCCAGAGTGGTTTTAGTAAATGTTCTAATCTCTGATCTCTATACTGTTATACTTTGATAAAAACATCCCATACATAACAAACCATCACCCAGACGCTCTAAAAATGTCCATGTTGTTTCCACATTACGAATTAATGCTCATGAACACACCAAAGTCAGAAGAACGACTTCCCAACTCGGGGAACAGGATCGTCCTAGGGGCATGTGAACGCAGCGTAACAGACTGTCGAACCTCAGCACTTTTGTAGAAGCTACTAAAAAGTCACGTAAAGAAAGTGAGCATCAGATGTCTGTTCAGATTTGTTAGTTTTGCATAATTATTAATAGGAGTGTGATGAGAGCCGAGACTAACCGTAACACGATTTTAACACTATTTTAACACGATTTTAACACGATTTTAACACGATTTTAACACGATTTTGACACGATTTTAACACGATTTTAACACGATTTTAACACGATTTTAACACGATTTTAACACTATTTTAACACTATTTTAACACGATTTTAACACTATTTTAACACGATTTTAACACTATTTTAACACGATTTTAACACGATTTTAACACGATTTTAACACTATTTTAACACTATTTTAACACTATTTTTAAGAAATCAAGCTGAATTTTGAGCATTGAACAGTTAATTTTCTGCATTCTGGGGATTTTTTCTGCACAAACTTATGGTGGAATTTTTTATCATCTATGTAAAGGAAATTCAGGAGGCAGGTGACAAACTCTAAATCAACAAGGATCTAAGCCAGCGCTGCTCTCAGATCTGTTTCTCCTGTAGATCAGCATATTTAATATCTGCTGAGTCATGATTTAGTCTTCCCTCCTCTCTGTGTCTTTGGGGAAGTGACCTCTTTAAATGTTCATGTGGCTCCTTTTCACCTCAATGAGAAATTAGTTAACTATAATTCAGTTAGAAACTCCTGGACTTTAATAGCTCCTGTGTTTCTACTCATGGTCAAAACTTCCACATATGTGAGCTCTCCCACATGTCTGGGTTTTCGAATAGGTCCAGAGAAAAGGCAGAATATTACCAGACCAACGTCATAATGATTCATAAAGTTCTTCCCTTTACTCTGCTGTGCATCATGTTATTGCTCCGCTGGTAGTTTCCCTGTCAGATTGTTTGACCGACACAGTTTGGGGCTGCATGTTAGGATGTGAAACCAAAACTAACCGACTAACACACTTGTGATCAGGCAGGCATCAGTTGCTTGAAATCTCGTCGTGCTTTAATCTCGTCCCACAGCTGATTATTAAGTTTCACCAACCGTTTCTTTGTTGTTGTGAAACTAAAACCTGAAACATGATGCTCCGCGCTCCGCCCACATATCTGGACCTTTCTTCTGATAATCTGCAGATGTAAACACGTTGGATCCTGATATTGTTCGGCTCTTGGCGCCCCCCCCCCTCCAGGCTCACTGAGGCTTACCGATCTGCTTGGCCACAGAGTAGGCCTCGTCCGAGGAGCTGGCCACCAGGCCGTGCGGCACAGAGATGCCGGCCTCTTTCAGCAGCCCGATGCTCATGTACTCGTGTAGGGAGAGGTTCCTCTGCTGCTGCTGCAGGTGGGGGGGCTGCTGCTGGGACACATGGCCTCCGAACAGACCAGCAGAACCGGCAAGAACCTGGAGGAACAGGGGGAGCGAGCAGAGGGGGAGAAAGGGGGGGATGAAGTTCGGTTACTACAAAACAGAACTTCCAACCGACGCAGAGGAAGAACAATTAACTAAGTTTAACTGGACCTCCTGGACATGACGGTGCACCTCATGTCATGTCATAGAAAATAAAGAATTGTTTGTGTAGCATGACGTGTGATATTATCACAATTATTATTATTATTGTTTGTTATTTAACTGTTTAACCGCTCATTGGCAGGAGAATAAGTTCTTACATGTCAAAAAGCAAAACCTATTTTCAACGTAAGATATTTAGTTTTTTCTTATTTTATTATTTATTTGTGACTTTCTGCTTTGGCAACATGTCTGAACTAAAACATCATGTCTATGAAGCCAGTGTACTAACTGAAAGGCTGCTGCTGACACCTCATCAAAACATTAGATGCCACAAACAGAAATACAACATTTTCAAATGAAGAAAGAGACGACATGAATCACTTACTGACAACCTGAAATATCATCATCAGAATTATAATATATCGGTCATTAACAGACCCTGCACAGTGAGAGAGAGGCAAAGGAGCAGGTGGAGATTCATGACACTGAAGAGGCTGGAAAAGAAAAACTAAAGCATCCCGAGTTGCTTCTCTTCTTGAATCAGCTGGACATCAGCTGCGTGACGATGCTGTTACACAACAAACTGCTGATCTGCTGCTCTGATCAATACGGCGGGTTTTCCGACACGGATTTAAAAGCACACTTTTAGCTCCAACACGCAGCCGTTTGCACTCTTTGTACTGTCGCTGCTCAGACACCACGTCAGGACTAAAACAGATAAGAGCCCAGATGAGGGTTTGAACTGGGGATTCATTCAGAATCAATTCTAATCAGTGATTGTGAAAAGCTGAAACTGGACCAGCGCGTCCATCTACATCACTTCTTCCTTCGTTGTTATTAATTTCCCCAAAGCTGCTTTATACACAACTTTTCTCCAGACTAATATATGATGTGTGTTTTCTACGCCAATGTGATGGAAAACTGGACTGATGTTTTTATCAGTTCAATTCAAATTAGCTTTATTGGCATGACTGTGTAACAATATTGCCAAAGCATCATACATATTGTTTAAGAATAATCAACCCCATACATTTGATTAAACAAGAAATAAAGTATAAAGTAATCAAATCGTATGTGTTTTAAATTAAAGAAATAAACAAAACAGTAAGCGTGTATGTGTGTGTGTTAAAAAAATGATATATATATTAAAAAATAAAACGAAATGAATAATATTAATAAAATAATATTAATAATATTTATCTGATTTATGAGATTCCATGAAATCCAGCATTGAGCTAAAACAAATGTGGAACAGGTTTGGTTTTGATACGACATCCACATCAGATCTATATCTGGACGCCGGGGCGTTCACACTCGAGGAGGAAGCAAAGGAACGTAAAAGTTTTGAGTATAAATCAAATGCAGACGTGCGATTATACACTTGATATTTAAATGATTAACCTGCAGAGGAGGCCTCTCTGCAGCTGCTGACGTCTCACAAACGCCCAGTCAGAACGAAGCTTTCAGGATCCACCTTACTCAAATGTTTTGATCCTCTGCACTGTAACACTAACGGTTAATCATTCAGTCTCTTAAATGTTAGAAAACTGCGGAAGAGGATTAGGGCCACATGTGAAAAGTTCTGAGATTAAAGTCAGAAGTCTGACTTTTTTCCCCAGAAAATTTAATCTCAGAATCCTGACTTTAATCTCAGAATCCTGACTTTAATCTCAGAATTCTGACTTTTTTCCTCAGAAGTCTGACTTTAATCTCAGAACTCAAAAAAAGAATTCACACGTGGACCTAATCCTCCTCTGCAGAAAACAGTGAAAATGCCTGGTAAAGGTTCTCCCAGCCCAAAGTGATGAAGTCACAGAGTCCAAAACCCAAAGAGACTCAGTTCCCCATCAGATACAGAAAAGTAAAAAGTTCACTTTTGTGAAGCTTAAAAAATGACAATCAATTTTCACAGTAGTTGATCTAGCAACTAATGATTTCAGCTTTAACTTTCTCAGTACTCATTGTGCGAGTTACTGAAGGTACCGGGGATCCCTATGTTTTTACACCGGGGGTGAAGTTCGTTTTGTGGTTTCAACAGCTCCGTGTCAAAGCCTCAATCTCTTCCAGTTCTGGGATCTGTTGGAGAGCTGATTAATTCAGACGTTTCCCAGTTTGACCACCTGAAAATCACCAAAGATGACGATGCAGTTTGCAGCTAGGAGGAGTTAGGGACCGGCGTCTGAAAAGGGCAACACGATCCATTTCATCCATCAATAACTGCTTTGTTATTCAATATAAAAACCTCAAGTATAGATGGTGACCACCCTTACAGTTCTCACACCTGGGAGATTGTACAGAAAATGAATTAATTAATTATAACACAGAGCGTAAGCCTGTAATTAATAACATCTTGCTCATTCATGAACATTTCAACACCAAACCACCTCTAATTTATTCTCTTCTTTAACAGCTGTTCAAATGTTTTTATTAAAGGAGTCCATGTTGAAGTGCATGACGGGATCTATTTTTTTGTTTGTTTACCGTGGAATCGGTATCCACTACTAAATTTCTGGTATCGTGACACCCCTCTCCCCAGGACAACACCTCCCCGAGAATAACAGCAACAGATGCAGGTTTGTGACTTGCTTGAACTTGTAAAAGAAGCACTAATTAACACATTTTCTTAACCCCACAGCGGGCCGACATGTTGTTTGTCTCCTCCCCGGTTGTTGACGGTCTTTCTCGGCGGTGAAAGCCCTTGTTTTTGAGCTCGCCGAGGCCGAGATGACTGCACCCACAGCGGGACACCGCGCGGAGCTCCTGCGGCNCCCCCGCCGCGGGCTAACGTTTAGCGGCTGTCCTGTGGAGGTCAGTGAGCACATTCACCTAGAGTTTAAAACAGCACACAGATGTGGTAGAATGGGGATTAGTTATGTGCGTGTTTAAGCTGGCTGCTTCATCATCTCAGCGGCACTGACAGCCACGCTAATCCGCTAGCTCCGCGCCAGTTAGCATGTTAGCCAAAAACAACGGTAACTCAATGAAGAAGTGCTAATGTCAAATTTGACCCTGTCGTTGTTTGGGGGGGCTGTAACCTTCAGGAAAGGCGCAGCGGGGTCACAGAGAGCTGCTCAGAAAGCCGGAGGGCTTCGCTTTAATGTGGGCGCGCTAACACTCACCTTGGACGCGGAGCTGACCGAGTTTCTGGCCCCTGAAGTTCTCAGGCTAGCCGTCAAACGGCCGCAGATCAGGGACGCCGCCATGTCTCCCTCTAGAGCGGAGAATTGACTGCGCATGCGTAGTGAGCTGCAAAGTCGTCTTTCCCCGGTGCTGCCTTCACACGCTGTCGGAAACTAGACAATCATTTCAAAGTAGCGCAGTAAACATAGCTGGAAAAAAGTTATTTTTATTTTATTTTTTCTTTACGTGTTTATTTTGAATATTTGTAAAACAGAACCATCAGACAAGAAAAAACAATTGAAACACTTCAAATGTATTAAATAACAAGACATTAACCTTACGCCAAACATTTTACTCATGTTGTGATTTTTTTTTTTACACATTCTTTGTTAATTATCTTGTTTGTTTGTTTTTCATTTTTTGTATTAGTGTTATTGTGTTATTTTGCATAATTGTACATTTTTATCTTTTTACTTTCTCTATATTTATGTTTATGTGCGATTTATCCTGAGGCAAATTCCCCGTATGTGAAAAGAAACCTCATTCTGTTTGTGATTTTTTTCAAATATTTGTCGGTTTGTTCATATATTTAAAAAAGGAGTAGGAAGAAGAAAAAAATACGTATTTAATCTCACCCCTCATGTCCACAAATCAAATGATTTTAAATAATCTGCCTGCTTTCCAAATTACTGTTTTTTTCCGTCGTACCCAAAGTCAATTCAAAACTTACATCACAAAAAAGAGGAACTCAAATGTGGAAAGAATAAATTTCAACAACTGAACAAAAAGAACAATAATGAAACTGAAAATAAACCCTACAGCCCTAAAAACACTTGATTCTCCTTCTTCTTCCTCCCTGTAACAGGTGAAAACCATGTCCTTATTTTAAACTGATATACGTTTGTTACTGAAATGTGAAGTTGAACACGACGATGAAAGACTTGTTCCCAGAAGGTTGTTGGCACATTCGTCACTTAAAACAGAAAACATCATCAGAGTCCAAATTAATCCGTCGCATGATTTTAGAACAAAAACTAAACCAAAACTATAATTTAAAAAAAAGTTAGCATGCCTTTTTTAAAACAAAATACACAACAGACTTAATGACCATCGTTGATGTTTAGGAGTTTCCGAACAGCTCCTGAAGGCAGCAGTGTGGTGGCCTTGAAGCAGAGTAAATATAGCCTCCTTGTGACCTTTCACCTAAATAAATATTATCAGAACTGGAAATTATTGGTGTTAATCCAATCAAACGGGCTGAATTAATATTTGTAGATGTAGAAAAGGCTTTTTTTGTGATTTATGTTTTTGTCAGGATGTTTTATCAATAAACACTTTGAGAGCCGTAAGATTTGTTGACCAGAAGGAAGAAAATATGATCACATCACGTCGTGTTTTAGCTTCCTTAGACCGGCTCCCAGGACGTTTCAGGATAGACTTTAACACTTTGATTCCTTTTAAAGCTCTTCATGGCCTCTCTACCTGTTAACTGTATTTTAATTTGTGTTTTCTTGCTTTTATCGTGTATCTTATCTGTTTTATATATATTTTATCTTATTTCTCTATAAATAAAGGTTATTATGATTCTTATGTAGTTGGAGTGAGCTTAGTTACTTTAAAACTTCCTGTAACTTTTTGTTCACCAGGTCAAAATATTTTAAGATAGTCAGACAACACTGCACAAAACAATATAAATAAAACACTATGACTGATTTAAAGTGTGAAACTGACGCAAGGAAAGAATCTCAACAATAAGCTGCTTCTCTCTAAATGACCTGCAGATGTAAATTTATAAAGGACGTCATGAGATGATCTTTCTACAGCAAACAGGCAAACACACGAGTTCTATTCAAAGAGTTTTATTTACAAGGCTGAGTATGTACAAGGGTATCTACAGAGGTAAAATAACAGCATGTGTCCATTTTGTTGTAAAATCAGCAACACGTGTCATCAGAGAGCAACAAGTCAGATTTTAGGTTAGTTTTTTTTTTCCTTTAAGCTCCAGTCTGTCAATTATATCTTCCTTCTTCTTTTTTATAATTTGTCATTGAAATTTAAGCTTAAACAGGCTGGAACGTAACAAAAGTTCCCGTTTGTTTAGGCTTAAATTTTCTGTTAAAGCAGCAGCTCACCNCCCCACTCCAACAAAGTGGATGTTGTTTTTATCATTTTTTAACAGCACAGGCGACTGACAGAAAACAAAAAGATTCAAACAAACCACCTGGTTTGATGATTCTGCTCGGCATCCCTGCTCACCCTGTTTTCACTTTCTTACCGAGTTGGATAAGATTGATCCCACGATCCCGTCCGTGCCGTCAGCATGACACCACTAAGTAGCTTAGCTTAGCACAAAGATTGGAATCAGCTAGCCTGCTTCTGTCTGCAGGAAACCAGATCTAAATGTGTTAACTGGTGAGTTTAGAGGCAGATGAGCCAGGCTAGCTGTTTCCCCCCTCTCTCCTTCTTCTTTCCTTCTTCTAGCTAAGCTAAGCTAAGCTAAGCTAAGCTAAGCTAAGCAGCAGTGTGTTCTAATAAAGGATAGAGGGGGAGCTGAGGACCTCAGCTGTCGTGACAGACTGGAGCTTCTATATTAATCTTTAAATCGATATCTATCCATGAGCTCCTCCGTTACGGACTCAGAGGCAGATAATGCGCTTACGTAATGCGTCTTACCTCTAACCACGCAGACCGGGATCTGGACTGGATGGACAAACAGCAGTCCCTCTGACTGACGACACCTGATCAGATGTTGCTCAGTGATGACACCACACGCACACATACACACGCACGCACACGCGCAGTCGTTCAGTCGGAGTCGCTGCTGCTGCTGGAGGAATCGGTCGACATGGCCTCCACGTCGTCCTCGTTCTCCTTGTTGTGACCCGGGGGCTCCAGGCCGAAGTCGTTGCCGTGGTGAGGAGGCAGCATCCCCACCGAGACGTCCGAGGACTGCCAGGGGTAGTGAGGCGTCAGCACTTCTGAGAAATCAGAGGACACACAGGAGGTTAAGGCTCCACCCACAGCGCGGCGTTCTCATTTTGACCTTTTTTTTCTGCATAAAAGTTATTGTTAAAAATGCCAAAACATCAGGAAGTGTAACCTACAACACTGACTGACTTGAGGACTACTAACTTATATAGCCAGAGGGGAACACAGAACTAGTAACATAGGGGCTGTTTATGTCAGTTGTTGAAGTTAAACTGCCGTCCTTTTAATTAACACCTAAAGCTGCTGAGGGTGCAGCTGTGCGCACACTTTGTCACGGTCAGCCATGATTTTCGTTCACTTTCGGCGTCATGCACCACCATGCACCTGAAACGCTTTGAGGTCGGAAGTTTCAACTGGGAAAAATCCCAGTTCCAACCAGTCTGGAACGCGCCATTATATACAGTCTGTGGTTGTAACATTCAATGCAAGCAGCTCAAAACCAACAAAATAAGAAATGCACATGGCCCGAAGAGAAAACGCCCTCTGAGGTGTCCTGATGATGGACGCAGTAAAGGACTCTTACTTTGAAATCAGAGCAAATATAAATATAGTGCCAAGTTTCAAAATCAAATCCACCAAAGAAACTAACTGGAGCTGTAACAAAATAAAACCCTGACGACGCCTTTCAGGAAAACTGATCTCTAAGTTGAAGCCGCCGTGTTACTAACTGATGGAAAGGCAGAAAGAGGACGAGTCCTGCAGACGTCAGCGCCGTCTGTTGGAACCATAACTTTATAAAACTCCTCTGGACGGACTTACCCGGCAACCTCCCGGCAGCCAGAGCGTCGCCCGGCAGATGTCCGTTCACGCCATTGGTCGGCAGGTTGGCCATGTGACCCAGCATGCCGCTGCGCATTTCCAGGTCAGTCGGGTAGGGTCTGCGCGGGTCACCTGAGGACAACATGTGCGTTAATAGTGAAGTGAAACAGGAGAACCAGCGGGAGCCGCGGCGGTTCTGGTTCCTACCTGGGACCCAGTTGAGAGGAGCGCACACGGCGTTACTGGCGCTGATTCTGTGAGCGTACTTGATGATTTCCTCTGAGGAGATGCTTCCTGCGGAGAACACGCACACAAGATGAGTTTATGGGCCATCAGACGCCGAACAGCGGCCTCAGCGCTAACCTGAAGCTGTCAGATGGCGTGTGAGCTCACCTTTCCTGGCTTTGTCGATGGACTTGAGTTTCTCCTTCGCCTGGTAAACAGCAGTCGCCTTAAAGAAGAAGAAGAGATTTAGATCAACATCCACCATCATGCCCCTGAGCAAGACGCTTAACCCCTCGTTGCTCCAGGGGCGTGCGACCTCTGACATAAACACCAATTGTAAGTCGCTTTGGATAAAAGCGTCAGCTAGATGAATAAATGTAAATACTGTCACTGCTCTCGTAAAAGCAGCGACCGCCTCTAACTGCTCGGAACGCCACCCACCAGGATGTGTTCGGCCTCCTTCAGCTGTTTCTGGAGCTGCTGGATGTCACTGTCTCTCTTCTCCACCTCCTTCTCCAGCAGCTGCATCTCCTGGTGCACCTTCCCCTGCTGCTGAGCCACCTCCATCAGCTCCTGAAACTCCCGGTCCCTCTGCACCAGCAGCTCCAGGACCTGAGGACGTCACACAGACACCTTTTATTTTGAAAAACACTCCCATTATTAGCCCTAAGCGTGTGCCTTTGTCCCAGTCTCGTGGTGGTTTTGTTCAGATACTCCCTCTGATCCACTCAGAAGAGTCTCCTCCAACAAAAACCACGATGCAACAGCTGTGACAACATAAACGATGTATCGTGTTTTATTCTTTGCAAAGAAGGTGATACAAACACAACCAGTCTGCAGGACGTGAGACCAAGAGAGCAGGCCGTTTATCCTCTGTGAGGCGGGCGCCTCGGGCAGACGGAGGAAACCCAGTGCTCACGACCCAACGACCCGGGACTGAACCAAGGAGCCCTGTTCCATCAGAAACATCTAACACAGCTTCATCTCTAGAAATAAAGAATCCTTTTCCAACAGTAACAGTAAAACACTGTAAATTATTAATTTAATAAATAATTTCCATCACAGCATTTTCTTTCTCAGAGAAACCTTTAACCTGACGGAGTGTCTAGCGCAGAGGTCACTAATAGGTGGACCGCGGTCTGGATCCGGACCGCCGACCTACAGCCGATTTATTACAGAGACTTACGACCTGGTGACGGAGCTTTTGTAGTTTTTACTTTGCTGATTTAACGGCCCAGGAAACTCTCAGACCAATCGCACGTGCTCTAATCGCCTCATGTGATGCTGCTCAGCCAATCAAATCTGTGCATTGCGAGTGCGACAGAGGTTTTTAATCATAACGTACAGATTCTCACATGTACGTTCCTCCCACGGGCCGTTTAACACCAGGAAGTCTCACAGATCTCCAGTCCGAGCTGGCAGGACAAACTACACTTTTTAT
>JAPMOB010251964.1:12235-22567 GCA_029875015.1 Lepomis gibbosus
CTTTATTTTAGTTTACTTCAATTTAGAGTTTATTATTAGAGTATTTATAATTTATTATCCCTCCAGTTTGATGTGAAAACTGAATACTGTTGAAATATTGTCAGTTGTTCACCTATATGTTCTGGTGCTGAGTGACAACACAGGTTCTTTCTCTAACCTCTCTGAATTCTAACTGAATAACCCGGTCTAGCGTCTCTGTGGATCTAAGCAGCGGTTCTTTTGGTCCCCAGAGGGGAAATCCAGATGTTGCACCAGCACAAGGACGACCAGAGACAGATAAAGGTAAAACACAAAGAATTAGAAGTGGGCACCACATCAAATAAAAGTAAGAATAGAAACGACACAGGACCAGCAGAACACATACGGAACCATTAGTGCAGCACTGTGAAACCTCTTTTCCACCAAAGAAGACCTGGTTCGGAACTGGTGCTGGTTCAAAGTTGGTTCAACTTGTGAACCTTCTCAGAACCTGTTTGTTTTTCCACTGAGCGACGTCATTACGTCACTGTGTACGTGGTAAAAGAACGGTTCTAGTCCAGCAAAGAGTTGGTTCCGCTTTGGAACCAGTTTTCCTGGCCGAGAACCGGTTCTTTGGCTGTCGAAACACAAAGAACTGGTTCGCGAGTAGGCACCAGCTCCGAACCGGCTCTCAAAATGCTTTGGTGGAAAAGGGGCTGAAAGGAGCAGGGCCGTGAACCCAGGTCCAGGTCAGACACCAGAGTGCCTACAGATCTGGACTCGGCTGCACCAGAGAGGCTCAGAGGTCTGTGAGACCTCGATTCTGTTTGTGAAGATGATCCTGCCGAAACGGAAGTCCGTTTGTGTTGTAAAGACTGTGAGCCGGCTGGGCCCGGACCCGGTACTGTTGGGGACCTGCGCGTGCTGTGTTACCTGAGCGTCCTCTCCCTGCTGGGGCAGCTTCTGGCTCCGGGACAGAGCCAGCATCTCTATCAGCTCCCTGAAACACACAGATCCACACAAAGGCCGAGGTGAGCGGACGGAGGCCCCCCCTGCTGGAGGCCCAGCACACCGAACAACAAAGACCAGCTCAGTAACTGCTGGACCAGGAAGGAACCTTACCGGGACAGAACCTCCAGATCGTCCAGCACCGAGAGCAGCTGCTCTTTAGTGGACTTCTCCGCCGCCGCCGCCGCCGCCGCCATGATTTGGCTCACGTCGCTTCTGCGCAAGACAGGAAGTGACGTCAGCAAAGTCTTCTTGTTGTTTTTCTTCTTCTTTGGAATTTTATTAGCGAACAACAAAATGGCGTCATCACCGCCACCGGCCGGGGTGGAGTGTGTCGACCAAACACAGCAAAACCAAACCAGAACAAACATAAATAAATCAAATTAAAATGAAACCCAGATCCTCTGAGTCACTCTGAGATAATGAAAAGTAAATCCACTTACCTCGTGAGTTCTTTGTTTCCTTTTGGATCATTTCCCGCCTTTTTCCCGTGTTGCTCGCTGTATTCACACCTACATATGTTTTTTAATTTTTAAAGTGACTTTATTGAAAACATCTGCATTTACATACAACACATAAAGACGTTCAACATTTCATTGTGATACAAAAATAATTCAACATTCATGAAGGCTTTCTGACTTCATGTTAAAGCGCAAACTTGACTTCTTGAGTTTCAGTAGCTATCAGTCACTTCCAGGAGGTCATGAGTGCTGAATATTATAGCTCTACAGTCCTTTGCTGGTTTTTGAATATTTCCATAAATGCATCTGGTTCCCTCACACAGACATTGAAGAGGTTTAGAACAGGTACATTTACATTTGATATGGTACTTGGCAAGTAAGAATAACAGATTTGTTATAAAATATAGTCAATTTTTATCCTCCCTGAAATCAAAAACACCAAAGAAAACATCCTTAAAACAAAAAGAAATATCCAGAGAGAGATGAGAAGAACTCCAACATGTCTGAGCAGAATTTCTCAGTGTGACAACAGTTCCAAAATAAATGGGACACTTTTCCCTCTGCAGCTCTACAGAAAGAAAACTTAACATTCAGTTTAAACTTTTTAAAGACAGATTTCACTGGTTAGAACCGGTGAATCAACTTAAACGAAACGTCTCTCACTTTATTAAGAAGCAAATATTTAAAGACACTCTCTCTGTTACACTATTCCAACATGATATTACGTAAGAAATAGTCACAATGTCTTTTGGGAATAAACCTCTAATTATTTACCTGTTGCTTTGTGGAAAACCACAAACTCCCCACAGCTGTGTCACATAAACTGATTCAGTTCACGCCCCCCAGCAGCATCAGAAACAATCGCACACTCTTTAACTGATATGGGAATCTGATCCGTGGTCAGAAACTCTGAGTAGCTACACAGTCTCCCATCAAACAGCTGACCAACAAGTAAAATATTATCATTAAGCCACTTTTCAAAAAATATTGACCTGTTTTTATAGAGAATGGCGCCTGCCTGTGTGACATCAGCAAAGTTCTTCTTTGAGGGTTTTATGGTTTTATTCACTTTAACGACACGTTAAAATAACAAACAGGCATCTTTGGTAAAGTTCTGTAAAACAGCAGCAAACAACTTAACAAAACACTGACTACACAAAATAAATAAAAACAAATTAATAAATGAAATAAAATATTTTTTTTATAAAAATGAATACATTAAAAATAAATTTGAGATAAATAAATAAAGAAAAATAAGCAAATTTAATAAAAATACATCAATGAATTTCTTTGAGGTTTTTATGTCAGAACTGGAATCCTTTGTGTTGCGTTGCTGCCATCTTCTGGTGGCAGTTAACTTCTCTCCACACATTCAAGCTCTGTACTTTTTGAAGTACAAATTTGTTCTTTGAAACTGTATTTTACATACAATTTAGAGTTCTAACCTACTTTACTTGCATTGTATGCAGCCGTACAGGTGCGCGTGCATCTCGGCAAATTGGAACCATAATTTAATTTAAAAAGTGAAACTTTCATTTTGTCATTTTAACACAAACTTTGTGAGAAAATAGAGCCCAGGTGTAAAAATAACAAAACTGCCCTTTAAGCAGAATTTTTATTGTAGGATTTTCTTTCTTTTTACTTTCCCTGATTTGGGGGAAACAGACGTCCAGCAGGTTGTTGGTGGAGTTTTGTTGACCTTTTCTGGAGCAACTGTGTAAACAGAGCAACAGAGCGTTAATGTGCTGTTTGGCTTTTATGATGTCTGCATTTTAGGAAAATAAATGTTTTAATAGCCTCTCTTAGCAAAATTCCACATTCACAAAAGTAAATTCTGTAACAGCAAACTTTAATAGAAAGGTTTTCTGGACAAAATGCAACAACACAAAGATTATTTTTACTGCAGATTTAGATTTTACACATAAAACGTGTAATCTTTTTTTTAATGATGATGTGTTTTCATCTAGTTGTTACTTCTTACACATGAATGCATCAGGACAAAAAAACTAATTATTTAATTATTTAACAAGTTATGACATTTCATTTAGAGGGGCCATTGTCGGCAGATATGCTTTTATTTTGAATCTAAACCGGACGTTCTGCATGCCGACAGCTACTGAGTTTCAGCATCGGTGACCGACCTTTCATCATCATCAGTGCTGTAACTCAGTAGCTGTTCATGTTGTATAAACTGTTCAGTACATCTCGTGTCGCCCGCCGCGTGTCTATAATAATGCCTGTTTTTGTTAAGCTTGTTTTCCTACTTTATTTTGAATCAAAACAAAAAGAATGATTAAAAAGGACATATCAGAAAATTGTTGGTGGAAAATAAAAAACAAAAAAAGGAGCCTTACAGACTCAAACTAACTAAATATATTGAAGCATTCTAATAACTAAATAGCCTTTGCATTTTTTAAAATGTAATACTTTGTAAATATTATGAAAGGTAAATTTTACAATCAGTAAATTTACACTTGAGAAAATATATAAAGAAATATAAAATATATAATTATTTATTATGAAAAAGTTGTCATCCTCCTTGTTACTGTAATCAAAAAGTCCCCCACCAAAAAAGGTCTTCAAAAGAGAAATAAAACTCATTAAAAGGAAATTTGTAGAAAGAACATCTGACCAGAATAGCCTATTTCCACATTATGTGCCTACTGTTACGGCCCGAAAAATCCGGGACAGTCCCGAATTACGAGCAGCAGTCCCGACCCCTTTCGGGTTTGTCCCGAAAATTAGACCTAACATGAGTTTTATAGCCTAATTAAACATTAAATACTGATCGTAGTTCTCTTTCTCCAGCAGGGTTGCAGGTTATCTGTACTTTGTGTCAGCAGCGTTGTTACAGCCACACATAACACTCGTCGTGATCTTTTCCCCTTTTCGTTTTCTTGTGGTTATTTACAGTCTATGTGGTTGGTGGAAGTTAAGGTCGCGAGGAGAGGGGAAGTGAAGCTTCAGGCAGCCACGGCGGAGAGATGTGACACTGCGCTGATGACGTGAAGAAAATAAATATAAATATGAGGTAAAAGATCATGACTCACCTACATATCCACAGCTGGGGTTTTCCTCATAACAGACAGGTGACTTCAGGAACAAAAATAGTTATTTTCATGCGTGTTAATGCCCCCCCCCCCGTACCCCGTTCCAGATTCCAGTCTAACTATTACAACATCAAACCCAACAACGCAAAGTTTATCAAAACCAACATGTCTGTGCAGCTTTTCTCCGGACTTCTCTACAACTTCTATAGGTTATTTTAAATATTTTTGCATATGTGAAAAGTATAAAGAGCAAAGTGCAACACAAACTTTCTATGTACTTTTTAAATCTGAAAGTAAGAAAAGATTCTGACCGTGTAGTATTTATGCAGCAATTTAAAACTTCTCTCACCTAAAGATAATGATATGGTAAGGAACACACTTTTTTCCAGAGAATACCATCCACAATGCCATTTTGACTGCGAGGTATCAGGTCGACTACGTGTTCTGACTTTGTGATGATTCTCGGTGTTCCGCTGTCTCTTTTTATTTCAAGTGTTCTCTTTTATTTTGATTCTAAACCGGAAGTTCCGCTGTCTGCCTCTTTTAGTTCAAGTATTTTATTTTGAATCGAAACCGGAAGTTCCTCTGTCTGCCTCTTTTATTTCAAGTCTTTTATTTTGAATCGAAAACGGAACTTCCTCTGTCTGCCTCTTTTATTTCAAGTATTTTATTTTGAATCGAAACCGGAATGTCCTCTGTCTGCCTCTTTTCTTTCAAACCTTTTATTTTGAATCGAAACCGGAAGTTCCTCTGTCTGCCTCTTTTCTTTCAAACCTTTTCTTTTGAATCCAGACCGGAAGTGGCGCTGTCTGCCGCTGCACAGCTTGCCGTGTTATCACAACAGATCGGAGTTGGCCGGAGAAAGAGCGCAGCTACTTTTTACTTCGGAGCAAATTCCTTGTTTGTTCGTTTTGTTCCCCATCTTAGCTTTTTCATCGTCGTTCTTTTCGGTCGGAGGTTGTCTACGTTTCTTCCAGGATGGTTAAAGTGTCTTTTAACTCCGCCTTAGGACAGAAAGATGTGAAAAAGGACGCCGAAACTCTGATTCCCGAGGAGGACAAAGTGAGTAAAAATGGCTAACTGAGCTAACGTGCAGTTAGCTTCGAGCTCGCTGCGGGAAGACGCAGTTTAAATTAAACACAAAGCTTTTGCTTCGCCAAACTCTCTGTTTCTGTAACTTCTACACACTTAAATAAGGCAGCTGCGATGTTTTATTAGGGTTTTAAAGTGTGTTACGACATTAACACAATCTGTTTTTTTCCTCTGCTCCCTAATGTGTTTTTTTCTTTGAGCAATTTCACTTGTGCTGCTGGTCTAAAACATTTATCATCACATGTTTTACTTTTTCTAATGTTTCTATCTTTAAAGCGCAGGTTTTTTTACTTTAGTTTGGTAAAACGCAAAGAGGAAATGTACGTTAAAAGGCAGAAACACTGTTTTTAATTTTCATGTTTTTTCTGATTGTTTAGCGACACAAGGGAGTGTTGAAATAATTAAACTTTCTAAAGCTGATTCATAAAGTATTTTTTTATTACTACTAATTATTTAAATATCCAGAGTAAAGGCTATTAATTTCTTGCTGGTGAACTAATCATTTTATCTGTTAATTGCCCTCAGAGAGTTTTCTTTGTCTCTTTTTATCTTTTATTTGTTCTCATATTTTCTTTCAGCTGCTTTTTTTTCTCATCTCTAGTTTCACTGTGATGTCCATCTGAAAGCAAAACCGGTTTATAATCTTTTTTATCTCTTGAGTCACCTTTTTATCAAAGGGTGTTGAAATGTGTCCATCATTCACAAAAAGATCCAAAGTCCATGTTCAGCCGTGGCTGCTAACTTTTATGATGATCCTGTTAGACACGAAGTGAAGCCTCCTTTAGTCCCGGAGGGCTTGTGAAAGTAGTTTTCCAGGATTAAAATGCTTTGGAAAGTTAGGAAAAGGTTTCTAAAAACATCAACAATAATTATAAGGCTGTGACAGCTTTGAGTCAAACGGCTGCTGTTAATGTTCAGTGACGCTTTAATTCTAACGAACAGGGTTGAATAATTTGTTCCTTTAAAGCAGACTTGTTTTTTTTTTTTAAATCCTCCGCCCTGTTGGGAAACAAACTGCTGTCTTTCAGTTTCAGGCTTTTATGAGGTTGTTTCAGTTGTTATGCTCTGACTTCTCAGACGTGGTCACACCTACAGCAGCTTTGCACATATGCATGAAAAAAAAGAGATATATCTTTTTTATATCCAAAACCAGGAGACAGACATGTAGGTGAACCGGTTTTTATATTCTTGTGTCTCTGGCTGTGTGAGTGTGCTGCGTGGTTACTGTGGCTGCAGACTGCCCAGCTTGGTTTTCACCTCCTCCCCCTCTGAGTTTCTATCTCTATCCTTATCTTGATGATCACAGTTTAATGTTTTCCTACTGGGGGACTGAAGTAGTTGGAAATGCAGCAGATCCTCATGTTGTGGAGGGGATTTTCTGGCCTCTGTGGAGCAGAGGTCTACAGAGTCCAGGATCAGTAATGGAGGAGGGCTAACTGAATAAAAATGGTATTAATACGTTGAACATTTACCGACATTTACCCTGCACCTGCTGTGATGACAGCCCCCCCCCCCTCCCAGTCGTTCAAAAAGGTTAATCTGGATCAGAATTATCCGGATTTGAAATCCCTAGTTTTGCTGTCCAGGATCAAATTAGCCATCTTACTTTTGAGCCGGTTTTTCAAAGCAACATGTGTTTGGATCGCCCTGATCCAGATAGAAACTCTTCAAGATTACCAAATCTGGATAAGCAGCACTCTAAATGGGACCACATATCACAACCCAGGCTGTTAGCTACAGAAAGAAGAGAGAGAAAACACCACCAACATTTTATTTTATTTTAAATGTCTTTAGTCAGTCAGAGCTAATGTGACCCAAAACAAGTAAATAAAAAAGCACAAGTAAATCTTAAAAAGGCTGAATGTCCCAACGTTCAGTACTTGTCTTCTTTGGCAAACATTTGATTATTTACCTTTTTTAAATGACTGTAGGAAAAAGAGTTCTTTAATGTAAAGAGACTTCATGTTTCAGCTCTGGCTTTTGTTTATTCCTGACCTGGACAAAGCTTTACTTTCTGTTAAGAAGAAGAACTTAACTAACCCCCCTCTTAGTTTCTCTCTTCTTCTCCCTTTCTGCCTCTCTCTCGTTAAAAAAGAAGAACTCGCAGAGCAAAGGAGCGGCTGGTAGTTTGGTGTGAAAGCAGCGAACACTGTTACTGAATTAGTTTCCCGTTCTGTCGACACATCGCGCAGCATCTCCGAGTCCCCCGCCGGCCGTTTGTGTCGATCCCTCAGCGGGTTAAACGGAGTTGAACCAATCAGCTCCGCCGAGGAGACGAGCAGCACAAGGTTCAGGCCGAGCATGCGGACGCCCCAGTTTAGCTTTTCCCCCGAGGAAGCCGTGTCGGAGCCAAACCGGGATGCAGGCGTCTTCCTGTCGAACAGAAAGTTCCAGTTCACATCCTTTACTCGCGGAGCAGAAATACTCTGCTGCAAGTTAAAGTCCTGCATTTATGATTATTGATGCCTTCATGTGTTGATCAGTAAAATGTTGCAGCTGCCAAAGCTGGAGCTGAATTCATTTATAGATGTATTACTTTATTGACAGCTGGGCAGCTTATCAAGCAGCAGAAGGGTTATATGAAATACTACAATACTAAAGTACCTCATAATTCATACTGTCCACCACTGAACTTTGGCCCGTTGGTTTACAACAGCACAGTTTGCTGCATGTTTAATCAGTCGAGTTCCTAAAACCTGCCAATAAAAACCCCCCTCTGATCGCTTTAGGAGCAGTTAGCAGAGTTATTACACAGCAGGAATCAGCGTCTCTCAGGCTTAGTTTGGTGTTCTTGTGCGGGGGGGCAGCTTTCCTGTTACTGATCAATGTGTTCCTCAGTTTGTTGATCTGTTATTTAGTGGAGAAGGTCAGAAATATTCTCAGCAGAGCGACGTCTTCAGATGTTATTTATAAAGAAGAAAAGCAGTGAACTCGCTACGAGCTGCAGATGTTGGCACCTTTTAATCCATATGGGACGTGGACACTGTAATAATCGGTCTCGGTCTAAACTGTCTCTGCAGGGCTTTGGTCAGAGACGTGGACTGAACTCATCAGGCTGTCTGTGCAGAAGTCTTATAGAGAACTGTTTTCTCACGTGAACTGCAGCTGCGGCTTCTTGCTGGGTTTGTTTTGTAGCGTCGAGTGTCAAAGTGTTAAACGCTCAGTCAGACTCGTGGTGGTTTTACTAGATACGATCATTTATTTCCTGAGTTTAGTGAGATAAACTTAATCGGCCGCTGCGCTCAGAGACGAAAGTGTGTGAAGAACAGATGCACAGTGCAAATAAGAACAGCAAACTGAGATTGTACTGACAGTGTGAGCTTACACAACAAAAACAATAATGTAGTTTAGTTCACTTTTAAAGCAAAGAAAAGCCCCAAAATTGACTAAATGATCAGTTCCCTGATGGAGACGAAGGGCAGATTGATCTGTTGCAGCTCTTATTTATTCTTTGTAAGTTGTTGAGCTGTTTGTGTAAAACAACAGCAAACATCGACACGTTTGAGGCTAATTCCATGTTTATGATCCATAAAGTCAGATATTAAGTATTTATATAAGAAATGGAGCTCCAGCTCAGGAAGGACAAACTCCTTTATAATATTTGAACATAAGGATAATTTCTCATCACACGTTTTTAATCTTACAAACGTTTTACAGAACTCAGAAGAAAAACGAAACGTGCCGTTAGTGAAGGTAACAAGTCTTTGCTGAGGGATTAACAGAGTGTAAAACTGCAGAGTGTCTGTTGAGACGCCCCGAACTATAAATGTGGTTTTATAGGAGCTGAAATAGGAGCCAGATACGGTGAAGAGCGTCTGAAGGAGGAAGGAAGCTTTATTAAGACGTCCTGTGTTACTGTGCTGCTGGTGTAGACGTGCCAGACTGAAACCTAGATTTTTATATATATATATATATAACACGACGACTTCTTCTCAGAGAGTTGTGTCAGCTGCTGGACTTCCTGTCCTTCTCAGATGTCCTCTGGCCATCTACCGTTCGGATCTGTCGTGATGTGACCGTAAATGTTTATTAAGCCGCAGCGTTTTCTGTTAAGTTGGAAACTGATGTTACAGAAAATGAAGCGGCACATTGCCGTGCTGCTTTAACAGCTGTTAGTTGTTCTTTGTAATGTTCAAATGCTTTTGTTAAAGCAGCGCGTGTTGAAGTGCATGATGGGATTTATTGTTTTGTTTTTTTGTAGATGAATGAAGCGACTGTGAAAATGGTTGCCGGTTAGAAGGATTGTTTGTTGGCAGAAACTTCCCTGAAGATGTTGACATTCGTCTTGTCTTTGTTGTCCGACACACGCTCAGACGTTGGACATTTGCTGGCAGGTGACTTTTATGCCTTTGCAGATATTATCGGCCGATATAAGCTACTTTTAGATATATCTGCGTCAGCGTTTATAACAGCCGATATATGACTATTAAAAAAGAGAAACAGAGGCGGATCCTTCCTTCAGACCATGAGTGTTGCATAGTTTGCCCACCAGAGGGCGAGCTGCAGCTCATCTGTTAACAACACTGCAGCACCACAGAACAAAACATCAGCTGACCGCAGTCTAATAGCTCCTGGTAGCGCTCACACTCACTGTTCACTGTGAGTTGTTCATTTTTCATGTCATTTACATGACTTAGATAATAATAAACACATGGTGCTAACCTTAACGAGCGATTAAACCGCAGTGTTTGACGTATTCTAAATATATCTGCGAGCCGCTCGTCTCTAGTTACAGTCGGCGTGTCAGAAATGATTAAAGCAGA
>JAPMOB010251966.1:0-42916 GCA_029875015.1 Lepomis gibbosus
ACACACACACACACACACACACACACACACACACACACACACACACACACACACACACACACACACACACACACTGTTTTTTTCCAGGGGCACTGACTACTCCAATCTCCTGATTGCTGTTGTGTACCCTCATGGGGGCGATGAGGCAGAATGCATACTCATTCTCTCCTTGCTACACCTTAACAGTGGTCATTCCAGTCCCTATCACGGGATCCATCTCCGAGGACGAGCTATCATCGAGGAGACGTAATCAGCTTTGCAATGACTGTCCTCATAGGAGATGAAATCACCTGCTCCCACAATGCACTGCCGATGTAATCAGTCTGTACAGTGGGGAGCTTCTGTCCTTGCTAGAGTGCTAGAATGTGCTGTTGGGAGATTTTCAGCAGTAGATCATACCAAACCAAAAGAGAGACTGCCCTTATTAGTGATGTCCCACAAAGGCACAATAACAAAAATGAGAAACAGTGTGTTCAGATCGTATAATATCTCTTAAGGTGAGGAACAAACATGAGAGTTATGTCCCCCAATGTCTCTGTCACTCAATGTCCTCAATTATCTTCCAATGAAGTGTGGTAATGTGAAATGTCAAGTATAATTAATATTTTTCTAATAACAATGTATCAAATGATAACACCGTGTGACAATTTCCCCCCATTTTTAGGGTAGTAAATAGGGCTACAACTAATTATTGTTTTCACTGTTGATTATTTTCTCAATTAATCGATTAGTTGTTAGGTCCAGAAAATTGTGAAAATGGTGAAAAATGTCGATCAGTGTTTCACAGAGCCCAAGGTGACATACTCAAATGTCTTATTTTGTCCACAACCAAATATATTTCAGTTTACTGTCAAAGAGGAGCAAAGAAACAAGAAAATATTCACATTTAAGAAGCTGGAATCAGAGAATCTGGACACTGATCATTAATTTAGTAGTTTGATTAATAAACTAATTGTTGCATTTCTACTGGTAAGTGTTATTTTCTAATTGTTTATGCCTCAAAAGTATAGAAAACGCCTATTTTCCCCACAAATCTTGCTTTTGTGACCAGGACAGTGATATTTTGAAATATCAATTTCCTATGAGAAAACGGGTGAATTTGTTTCTTTTTTTGTTTCTGTCTGTAGTTGTGCGCCTTGATGTCCCTGGTGTCCCAAGGGAAAAGGTAGCAGGGAGACTTGGTAAAACCGCCTTCGAGATCCATCAGGACTACCACCTAGCCATACTCATCATACTTCAAGGCGTCCAGCAAGGTCTTCATGCGGTTGTAATTCTGTTTGAGGTGCACCAAGTGAGCCAGGGAGAGGGACAGGTACTTGTTACCATTATGGAGCAGCATAGCTTTAAAGCTGGATGACACCCTGAAGGTACTGATGCCACCACTGCACATCAAATTGGGTGTGGTGAAACAATTTGTCAGAGCTCCAGATAAGAAGACGCCAGCCTTCAAGTACCTTCAGGACTTCTTCCCTAAGCCATCTGACGCAAGGATCAAAGGAAGTTAATAAATAAATGTATAAATCCATGTTAATTTATTTCATATGTTGTTTTATCTGATTGTATGTGAACGAAAAGACACAAAGTTTACCCGTCTTGTCATTGGAAATAGGTAAATTTCTATACTTTTGAGGCATAAGCAATTAGGAAATAACACTTACTATACAGAAACAATTTGACAGGTATTGCTCCCCACTTAACTTTATAGCGAGTTTCAGCTCATTGTTTAGCAGTCCGATCCGCAACTTTACTGTTTTGATTCACTCTTACAGCTTTCATAAAGTCATTTTTGGCCACAGCAGGCAGCTGTTTTCAGAGAACAAAGCTCTAAAAACAGCTGTCTACTACTTGCCAAGCAACCAAAAGGCAGTCAGACACAGTTAGCAACTAGCTGAACAGTGCAGCATTTAGCAGCTAAAGAGCTCGATATTTCCCTCAGGATTTGGTGAAGATAAGAAAACAGAGCTAACAGAAAGTGAATATTAGACTTGTATTTGTCAGGTGGCCATAAACATGACTCCAAATGATTTATAATGTTGCTCCGTAACTGGTTAAAGATACATACATGGCGTGATAAACAGCAGTCAACATCTGCACCATGAATTCGGGATCAAGCAGCACGCGGTTGCACGGTTCCCTCCAAAGCTTCTGCTGCTGCCGGGGAAAGCCACACACACATAACCTGAGGAGGGAACACACAAAACAAGACAAAGGTTCAGAGATGTTTCACTGTTTAAATCACAAGTTCCCTCTAATTGCTGCAGGCAACAAAAGGGATCATCAGCCACTTTCTGAGTAAACTAAACAAAAAGCAAACACATCGGTGAGCAAAGGGAGCTAAATTTTAACTTATTTACACTCGTAGAGGTTGGGCAAGATTAGACGACAGGGAGTTTGGGGTCTACACGGTGAGGCTAAACTCAAAAAGTGAGCATTGTTCTCGTGCTCTGAAATCTTCACAGACACAGTTTGCCATTTGTCTAGACTAAAACTGCTTTAGGCGTTGTCTGTCTGCTCACTCACAGTAGGGATGTCTTCATATCCTGAATTGCTGTGGTGGAACAATAACTAGGTAGCAGCTTTACTACAGAGCCTCATTTTGTGAATTCCATATTGATCCTTTTCTCCTAACCCCAGGGAATCTCAGTATTCCCAAGACAGACAGACTCAGAAAGGTACCCAGCAGTGACGCTTTCATTCATTTGCCCAATCACAGACAACTGAGCCCTAATGAAATCGTATTTATCAAATCCTCCGGCATCGAGGACAGTCCGTATCGAGGTCTGTGTATGGCTACAGGGTTGAGGAGGAGATTTAATACTAGTTTCAGGAGTGCAAGTAATGGAGGTAGAAGAGAGGAGTGTGGTCACTAAATAGGTGCAGAAAGGACAGAACTGTGGAGAAAAAACACCCCGTGGAAAATGAAAATTAACCTAGAGGTTTCAGATAAATTTGCACTTCGTGAAGCGGTCTGGTGATGTCAGGCTTGTGTTTTCCTCACCTTGAGCTCATTCTGCAGACAGACTGATAGGAAGATAGAGGCATGTAGACCACAGCAGAGTTGTAGCAGAGCATGAGGAAACACAGCACTTCGAACCTGCAACAACAAAACAATCTAAATCAGGCACACAGGTCATAGTCTTCTTAGGGTCAGTTAAAGTCAAAACACCACCAGACACCAGAATGATATAATGTAAAATATCAGATTTGAATTGATTTCACTGATTTCAGAAAAAAAACAACTTTACTCCATTTTTTATTTAACATTCTTTCCACTTTATGTGACACCTTTACTGCAGAAAATTATGTAGAGTTATTCAAGCAATTTATTAACTCTGAACTGTAAAATAGTCTGCAAAGCAAACTGCTTGCCTAAGCAGCTTTGTTCACTGTGAGCTACAGTACTGCATGTAGATGCACAGGCTAATATACTGCAGTAATCATAGATATAGATATCTTTATAATATTTGGCAATCGTTTCCAAAAAAACATGTAATTGTGTACCTCTGATGTCAAGATAAACAAGATAAATGATAGTATTGAATTGAGAGCAATACAAAACTATCCACTTGAAATGATTAGTTTTCAAATGTATCATTGCAAAATATCAATATAGTGCATCCCTGTTTGGTGTGTTTTGGAGTGTGTGTTTGGACTGATGGAGGTCAACCATGAGGAGGACCTCAAGTGTAGCGCCATAATTGACTCTGTGCACAGGAGGAGGTAAATGGCCAGGCTGTATATCATCAGTCGGAGTGAGACGGCACCTCTCAGGAGCTTTAGGCTTTCTTCTCATAAACACTATCTCAGGCCCAGCCACACAAATGGATTTCCAGATAAGCTATGAGGCCTGGCCCTGCTGAAATCCATTCAGTATATTTATGACTCTCTATGTTCATCATCGCAGAGAGCTCTGGAGAACACGCTGGATGACCAGCATTATCTGTGCTGCCCTTATGTTATCAGCGCTGATAGTTCAGATGTGTGTCTGTCTCTGCACATGTGTCACTTGTGCAGAGACAAACAAATGCAAGTACAAATAACTTTCCATTTTCTGGCTGGAGTCCAGCGCGCTTCATTACTATGCTAAGATTATCATTCATCCTTAGCAGCAGAGAAACTGTGAGAGCCAAAAAAGCTTTCAGGCCTGCCGAGTCCGACCAGAGGAGGCTGAATGAGAGTCGAGTTATGGTCTGATCATCTTAAAAGTCTCTCTGAATCTTATGGGGAAGGATTGGATGAGAAGTAAAAGAAACAATTTTGACGTGAAAAGTAATTAAATAAGAGAGAATAAATAATAGAGAATGATGACAGCCTGGCAGTGCCACCTGTGTTTACTGAAATGGCCTACAGCACTGTAATTTCTCTGGATCCAAAAAGCAACAATGGTTTCACTCATTAAATGCTGCAATTTAATCCCTTTTGTGTCATTTGGACTGTGTCTCAAATGATTCTTTCTTTGTTAACAACTGGTGGAGTCAGAGTGGTACCTGTTCTGAGCAGTGAAGGTCTCTCTCTGAGGGTGGAGGCCGCTGTACACCACTCGGATCAGGTCATGTTGACAGAGAGCCCCCTCTGTCAATGCCATGGACCCCAGGCTTGAGGGCTAAACACACAAACAGACAAGAAAACGTAAACACTTGCCCACCATGTAGGCTTTTATAACATGCTAGTAAATTGGCAGTGATGCTACGATTCTAGCAGGTGCAACCAAGCTGCTGTCCTCTTTCAAGATGTTCATTGACAAACTGGGGCTTTTGCTGAGCTCAGGTGGAAAACTTTTTTCTTTCCTTTTTACTGTGGAATAATATTACTAATGTACCTCTGCCAAACTCTCCGTGAAGGTGTTTTTTCTCACATCAAATGCCTTTAATGAGTCAGGCAGTCATCTACCAACTAAACTGATCATAAGATGAGATTTGTCATGATTTCGGTGGCTACCTCTGCTAAACAGTTTCTTGGGGGAAACCTGCAGACATCTCACGGTCTTAAAAATGCATTTGTCAGTCACCTGACCTTCGTCATAATGATACAGTATGTCCCTCTGGAGCAGAGCTCACTGCTTTCAGTGCCATGACAGCTGGACCGCCTCACCCCACATTTCATCAGCACTTGTTTTGCCACCTTATTTGTGATTTTATTACATCATTAATAGCAACAGGTATGCAGAGTATACCACACTTGTACATGGTGTCCTGTATTGAGTCAATCCAGCACAGACAAGTTCCTAGCAGATATGGCTGAAGTAAGAAGCAAATAATCTTAAATCCTTTCTTTCACGAGTCAAACAGAAAGAGGATGTGGCGCAGGTGATGACTGAAAAAGGCAACTTCATTCTAATGGTGTGCAGAGAAAAAGTAACCCCTAAATTGAATTGATATCCTGTCCTAAGTATCTTATTCTGAGCAGGATGAAGGGAGGGGGGATGGATTAATTCAAAAAGATAGACTGGAGTGTATGCTAATGTGCGAGGCCTGGGGATAAGGCCACGTGATGTACAGAGCCACACTACAGCCTAGCAAGCTTGTTGTGATTCAGGCGCACACATGCACGAATCCCCCCACACCCCGCCTCCATGATTTCTTCATTCTCTCAGCATGGAGGAAAGAGCCTCTCAAGCTTGTAATTACAGTGATAAATCGCCTTCAGCACACGCCACACACTGCAGTCTCATCAACACTCACACACTAGCACCCACTGAGGACCGTCATAGTGTATGAAAATATACTCCATGCTCTTTGCTCTGCTTTGGGAAGCAGTCCAGCAACAAGACATAGTACTTCTTTCTGTAAATGGTCCTAGGTCAGCATGTCCTGTTAAACACCTTGCTAATGACTTCCAGCTCAACACAATAGTCAATACTATTCGGGGGGTGGGTGCAGTCATCCACCATTGACAGAAAGAGCGACTAAAGTAAAATAAACTATAAGAGGTTTTATTCCTGGCTAGTACTTCCTTGCACATCTGTCTGAACTTTCATGCTTTATGTTTTTCAAATTTAGACTTGTGAAAGACACAGAATTAGAATAGTGGCTCTTGCAGAGAGGGACTTGGGTCCTCAAAGACATACATAGTGAAGCTTGTGTGAAAAACCTCTCCCACCCCCCACGTCCAAAGCTTAGTGACACTTTAACACACAGATGGCTAAGCCCTGGAGGTGAGGTTAATGACAATGGACACTGAGGAGGTGCCATCCTTCAAATAGCCACTTAAATAAGTCTATAACGCTCCAACCATCAATTGGAAGGAGGCGAAAGCATCAAAAAAGAGAAGAACATAGATAAAAACATTGTTTGATAGGACAGATGGGAGCCCCACCTCATGATATATCGATGGTTTGGACAGAGATGGGATTGTGAATGAGAGGAGCTTGCTGTTGCCGTCTTTGTCCACGATCTCCTGCAAAACCAAAGAGAGGGAGGAAGAAAAGCCGTGTCATTAAATGTATGGAGGACTACATCTGTTCTTTGATGATCATTTATGTAAAAGAATCAGTACATGTCTGACTTGAATTCAGATTTCTGCCTCTGTGACTTACCCCTGCCCTTCTCTGCGGACTGGGGAAAGCATTTAGCAGCATATGGTTAACAACTGCTGTACAATTTACTGTCTCTCATGCTAGCGTAAGACCATTCTACTAGTACATGATATTGACTCTGGCAGATTAAATGTCACTGCCAGCATCCTGACCACTCAATTCCAATTTCACACTGCTTAACATAACAAAAAGATTAATACGCCCCTGAAAATGATGCCACTTCAAAAAGTAATGCCTGATTATTTCCACCAGTCACAATAATAATACAGGCATATGTTTGCAGAGATGTAGAGCTTAGTATTTTTAATTTGGCAGAATTCACTTTTTGGTCCTACTTTGCTCCATAAACCAATTATGTGCAGCTGAGGAGGATTTAAGTGGTTTGTAAGAGTTATCGAAGGAATCGTTTTACTACATGTGAGCCTAGCAGGTACTGGTAACTGATTGAGAGACTGAAAAAAATCATGTTTTCTTTGAGTGTATAATGTTGCTTAGATTTATCTGTGTAATTTATGAGAGATGTGGGAGGCGGGGGAGTTTTCCTTATAGCATTAAACATGGATAAATGTAACTCCAGTTGTCTTGTTTGTTTTTTCCCCCCACATACGCTGATCAAAGCTTTTTTTATTTTCTGACCAGTGTAGGGCCTCTAGAGTAGATTAATGAAGAGAATACAACAAGCACCACTTTATCCATCCACCCATCCAATCATCCATAATCTAGGTTTTGGAGTGTGATATCAAAAAGGCTGTATCGCCTTTATCTCCCATTCTTCCCGAGTGGTTTCAGGCCTTGTCCTGCCCTTCACTGGCTGGCAGTATATCTCTGAATATCTGATGGGACTGCTGAGAGCAAAGCTGTTTATCAGAGCTCACGTCAATGACCATAGACAAGAGGTCTGTGCATGTACAGTGTGCGTGCGTGTGTGTGGAGTAGTACAGATACAGAAGAATTAATTATGCATGAATATAACTTTAGCCATGCTTGCTGACATGGAGCTCTTTCCACACATATAGCAGGTATATATATTGCATATATATTACATATATATATACATACACACACACACACACACACCAAGTGATTTGCATCTTTTCTACATTGACAGTATGAACCTCCAGGAACAGTGCCATTCAGAGCTATCAAGGAAATGTCATCAAAAAAGTCTTTCCTCTAAAATATATACTTACATTCAACGACCTGCAACAAATTTGCACAAACTATTAAGCAAATATCTTAGGCTCTTATTTCAGTATTGTATAAGTGGAATGAGTTTTGGACAGAGTTGAGGGTCTGGGACAAAACAAGGTCTTCTTTGTCAAGTGACAGTGATGTGGCAATGTAACAGCCATCCAAACTCTGATGTTCACTCCTGTCCAAACCGACAAGCAAATAATATTCATCTCCCTTATTATCGTAACTCTTGGACAATATTCCATAAAATACAGAGGACGATCTCTTTGGAATACTATTTCTATCAAAACTTGTCCATCACTGTCAGTATTTAAGTCAAACATGAAAAATACTTATGTCATAGTTAAGATTTAAGCATGTGTTGTCAATGTTTTAATTAATCATTTACAATTATTGTACAATTATTTTTTTCTACAATAGTTTTGTATAATATCAACTGAAAATCCAAAGGGGAGGTTTCACTATAAGCCCTTGGGGGTTTGTTACCTTTCCTGCATAATTCATACAGTGCATTTTTATATATTTTTATTTGTCGTTTGTGCTACTAAATAAATAAATCCTGTTTGGCCAGTTATCACATTATGTGTTTGATGAGTTAAGTTCAACCCCTGGGTTTAGACACTGACCATCCCTGCTGGCCATTTATGACCATAATCATGGTGATTACAGTGTTGGGATTCTCTGTCAGGGTCAGTTTGAGGGCAACATCCCTCAAACGGTAGGGATTCAGAGTTTGGACAATTATCAATCAGGATAGTTGGGACAATATTAATTTTATCAATCTACAGAAGCTTTGCCGTGTTTTATGTCACAGTTCCTGTTCTGCAGCCACTGTGTGGTTGCTATTTTGCACCCTTCTTAGTAACCATTTGGATACTTTGAACTTTGGATGCAAAATTGCACATAGAAATATAGCTCACAGCTAGCATGCCCAGAATTAATTGGCTAAAATGTATATCTTCTATTATGTCTTTACCCCCTCATGCCCAATACCCACAAGGGCTGACACCCACCAGGTTGTAGATGCCCAGGAGGAGGGCCTCGATGCACCCATTGCTCTGCCGATCCCTGCTGGCAGTGACACGCAGATATACCCACACCAGCTCAGGCAGGAACTGCAGGGTGAAGCGGCGCAGGCGGTCTTCAGAACTCCGGTACAGCTCAAACAGTTGGTGGCACACAGGCTCCAGTAGCTGAATTGGGAGGGTACATAAGTAAATGCAAAGTGCAAGTACAAATCTAGGGCCTTAGTGGAAATATAATACAGCTAATAGGATAATAATGAAAACTGAATATGAAAAAACATCTTACTAAATTCCCATTAAGCAGGGAATCTTTATATTTTCTTGTCCAGTAATCTCAAGTAAAGTTGTGCATGAACCGCCCCCAAAAAAGCCACACAGGACCAGGTGGAGGAGGAGAAATGACAACCTGATAAAATCCCATTCTCTCTCTTTTGCCAAAACTCTACTTCTCAGTAACCTTTCTAAAAAGCCATCAGTAATACATTGAGACAGTCTCTTTTCTTCACAGCTCTGATTTCAAAACACGAATGTACGTCATCCCAACCATAAAACAATGAGATGGACAAATGGAGGGAAAGTTTTGCTGCTGGTCAATAGTGAAAGGTGTGTGGGAGCAGAGGGGATAAATCACTACAATGGCAGTCTGGTCAGATGTAGTCTCAGGGGAGCCAGCTGACCAATGTGTTTATACTGTCAAGGGGTCAGTGAAGTGAGTGCCCACACAGCATTAGTACATAGTAAGAGTGTGTGTGTTGTGCTGTGGCACAACACACACACTCTTACATTGGCAACTCATTAATGAACTTGGCACGGCATATGGCCCTCCATGTCATTAGCAAAAAAACTACACAACAGTCAAGCACACTTTGCAACCTCTCTCTCTCTCTCTCACACACACACACACACACTCTCTTTCTCTCACTCTCCTGGATTGCTTGTCCAATCATTAATGGGATTGTGCAGCCAGATTGACAACACTAATGGAATTTAGATCCCTGCTTGCTTGACACCCAAGATTGGCCATGAAAGAGTGGGGGGAAAATAGGGGGAAAGAAAATTGGAGGCACCCAGTGTATTATTAGAGTGAAATTAAAGTCTCGTCTCTTTGAGTGCCTCAGGCTTGCTCAGAAATTGTGTCATTAGGTCTTTTAAAGAGAAAATACTGGTTATGCCTCGGTCGTACAGGAAACACCTGTGCATTAGAGAAACTGTCAGGTGCTTGTGTGTTGCTTCACACCTAAACCAAGTATGCGTATATTTAGTATCTGTGTGTGCAGCTTTCTGACTATGCATGTGGTTTTTCCAGTGTGGGCAGCAGATGTTCTACTCTGTCGGAGTGCTCGGTGTGTGTGTGTGTGTGTGTGTGTGTGTGTGTGGTGGGGACACTGTGTGCCATTTTTAAAAGGTAATGTGGCTGGTACTGCCACTGTGTCCGTCCATCACACTCTCCTACAGTACAGTGTGCTTGTGTTTTAGTGTGGATGTCTAGCCCGCAGAAAGAGTTGTGCATCTGTTTCTTGCTCACTGCCAACTAAAACTACATCATGTGAGTCACAAGCAACACAGTTCCTTGAGCTAAAAACAGCCATACTTGGGACTCTCTTGCATGTGTGTGTGCACCCTCCGTGTGTCACCTCATTGTTGGAGTCTTGGATGACTCTGTAGAGCGCAGGCACCAGGGACTTCTTTAGATGAAGGCTGCCGGCGTAGCTGGGGATGCGGGTTTCTGGTAAGGACTGGAGAGAGGAGAAAGAAAGGTTCGCTGAGCAACTGCACCCAATATTTACATTTCAGTCACTTCAGACTGAGGCTTATACATATAAGTTTCCCCTGCATACCTTCAAATACTCACCATTAATATATGCATGGGAAACCAAAATCTTTAGAAGTACAAATAACTACTGGTGGTCAGTAAATGTCAGTAGACAGATGCTGACATTGTCATGTCCATATATTTGCAGGTCGGCTACAGTAAAGTTTAAACGCAGGAAAACTTCAGCAATATAAAATATTAACCAAAAATTAAGTTTCGGAGATGCCCCCTTACAATTCAAAGCCTCTATAGATCAAGGAGTTGACTTTCTAGCTTAGTCTATTTTATGTTAGCTAAAACCAAATATCTATAGGCTATAGTGTTATGTTCTGGGTGGATATGGAGTGTGTTTACCTCTTATCCAAACACGAGGCAAGCCAGACTACCTCTAGATGTGGTCAGGATATAGATCATATTTTAATATCATGTGTAAATGGAGTGATTGTGACAGTGAGCCAGTATGAACAATACCAGGACAGAGAAACTAGAGCAGCTAAACGGAATACATCGATCACTAATCATTTACGCTTGAGTTTTTCCAAATTTGATGTGTCAGAAGTCTTGATGCAAAAGGTCATTTCCCAGAATGCTTTTGAACATTACCTAAGAAAACAAGGTACCGTTCAAAAGTATACTGGGAAATGTGGAGAACCCACTGACTGGGCCAGTCAATGAGATAGGTGAAGTGAAAATGAAAATACTGTTAAAAAAGGGATCACAAAATAACTCTTTGAAGGCACTGAACGTCACACAGTGATGATATCTGACAGGCTCAGTATATGCTGGGGGTGAAATTCTTTGAATGGTCAAGATTGTGTGTTTGTCTGCAGATGACAGAAGGCAGAGATATCCTGTCAGCATAGCTTAAGTATGGTCATTTTGAGGACAGAACACAATGTGCCCAGTCTGCACCACTCACACAGTGAGTCATACCAATATATTTCCCTCACTATTCATCATTCTCTCTCTTCTCTCTTTTTGTGCCCTGTTTGGTCATCTCTTTTAATGCACTACAAACTAATTCCCTTTGCACCCCCTAGGTCTCGTATAGATCATTTCAAATACTTTATGTACTGTGGCTATTTCAGGACATCTCAGACTCAACAGGCTCAGGTCAGCCTTCATGAGTCTGACCTGTATCATGTCATGTTTACCCTGTTTTGGTGTCCAATTTTGTCAGAAACAGAGCATCTTCACGAAATCCACATTTCCAAGATGGCCAAGATTTGTTTTGCTGACTTTTTTGTTTGTTTGATAAACATCCTCAATACGTATTTAAAGCTGATTTTTTTACCGATTCAAAATGGGTGAGGTAACATACTTTGCAGCATTACTTCTGATACTTTTAAGAGGAACTTTACTTCTACATTACTGCCATAGCTACTGTCTTTGCATATTCAACCTTCCCTCTTTTAACATCACTGTGGGATTCACATGTCTTCAAACAAAGCTCCAGCGACTCACTGAGGGCTTTGAGTTATGAAAATGTATATCTTAATCATAGGAGTATGACTGCTTATGCTACTATTAGCTTGCTGCCTCAAACAGCAGTTAGCTGAAAGTACAGCTGAGGAGTGCAGCTGACTCTTAATATATATTACAATTGACAGAATAGTTTGGGGAAATCCATGCAGTGTTGTATTACATTCAGACATTTAAGCCAGGAAAACAAACAACATTTCTTCGTTTGAGTTTCATTTATGATCTGTTTTATCAGCTTTTAGTGTTTAAGAGGAAGATATATGGCAGTATTGGTAAAGGTACTAGCAAGACTCAGAGTACAGAAACTAAGGTGTTACTGCAATCTGAATGACTGTGTGTGTAAAGCCTGCTCATACTTCATATGCATGCAAGCAAAAACAAGTTTCACTAAAAGCATGATGATACAGGTGAATGTAAAATATGTCTCACAGATTAAATCAAAGTGCTCTGCGAGTTGGGAGGCAAAAAATTCTTCAGGTACAGTTTGTGTTGTGCTCTTACTGGAAAAGTACAATCAGCTTAAGACAATAATGAAAGTAGAGAAACAATTCTGAAAAACTAGAGCTCACCCTGAGTCTCAGCTGTCCCAAAATGGTCCCAGTTCTTACTTACATCCATCTAACCTAATTACAATTTACAAGGACTGGGATATTCAAGAGGTGACATGCACAAACTTGCATGCTCAATACTCTCTTTCATCTCAGTTGGTGCACCCACAGTGTTTGGTTTCTCTGTAAAAAAATATCCCTGTAAAGATGACCTCCGGGAGAACATTTCATTGACATGAGTCATGAGAAGGGGGCCTTTACCTTGAATTCTGAGAGCCATTCTTCGACAACACCGCGTTCTGAACCCAGCATCTTCCTCAGAGACCCCCCCTCAGCTGCCTTGTGGACAGAGAAATGCAGAGGACAAAGGGAGAGAGGGGAGACACGGGTAGGGGCAGAGTTGAAGAGAAGAAAAACTAACAGTTAGATGAAGAGAACGGTGAGTACTTATTCAAATACTACATGAATGACATGATGAAGCAATACCCGTGCTTTTCCATGTTGGAGCCCATTAACTATTCAAAGTACATCTACTTCATTACTGCCAACCATTTTTCAAAGGATATATTTTTAAAAAGATTTTATAATACCTTTTCCCTACTAAATAGATAGCCATTTTTAAAATAAAGGAGACCAAATGTTCACTGAGATGGGTTACCTGTTTAAAGTCTTGCAAGTCGAAACAAACACATCATTTCCTGCATGGACAACAGCAATTAGTAATCTAAAAAACTATGCTTTGCTTTGGAAAGTGATCAACAGTATTCATTGTATGAGTTGTAGTAAATGGGATACATCATGTAAAAACACAAGCACGACCCTGAGTGTGGAAGCAATGATGCAGGCTACACTGTTACATAAGGAGCCACCTCAGCCGCGTCATGTGTCACCATGGATTACTGATGACATGCACATGAACCACAACAAGCAGTCATATGGGCTTTCCCTTGACAATTCAAATCTTACGAGGCCAGGCTCAAGTCATGTTTAAAAAAAACACTGCTCTAACATCTAGTGATGATGCTAAAAACTAAGCCTTGAGAAAACCTAACTTTTTAAAAATATGTTAATAATTTGCAATGACATGAAGCTAGAGATCTGAATTTCCTAAATGGTAACACATATTTTGTTCATAATACATCAAGAGAGATAACAAAAGACAGTCTGTCTCTAGTTGTCCTCAAACATATTCTTATCCCCGGTCTTGTTCTCTGTATCCAGTGGCTAAAATTAACTTCAACAAACTGCCCACAAATGAAAAATAATTTCTCCTTCAGACTTCAGCCCATGGAAAATATATTCCCAATTAATTATCCCATAAAAAGGGCTAGCTATGAAGGAGGCATGTGTCTCAGCATGTGTGTGTGTGTGTGTGTGTGTGTAGATTGGTAGAGTGAGAGTTCCAGTGAGAGTTTGGATACAGGCTGTAGGTGACGTTGCAAGAGGCGCAGTGCACCAAGCTGCCAAAACGACAATCGATGCTTATGTATTTTAGTTAAAAATAATAAATATAAAAGATACAAGTTGATTGAAATATGTAATTATCAACTTTGACTCAACTGCAAGTCAACAAGATATAGCAAACAACCAAACATGGCCTATACTATAGCTTCCAGGTGGTAAAATATTAAAAAATACAAATCCTTCACATATAAATCCACTGTTAAAACCCTTTTAAAGTGTAGTTTTCAGACAGGAGAGTGATTCCTTATTTCTGTTGCCTGTGTTCAGCTGAGATGGCCCTAGAGCCATTGCCCTAAAGCAAACTTAGTGACTCATAAAGTTGTTGTAGTTTTGAGTTGATGGGATTAGGGATTAGAACTCAATATATTCTTGTTTCTATGTGGGAAGATCCCACTTAACATTTCAGGCAACAGCCTCAGGTGTAAAGTGTTCATCTGTAGCCAACATAGTCTTCTTCTTAGTTTTATCTTTTTATCAAATCCTGTGAATATGGCAATTCAATTGTCTTAATCATGCTATATGTGTCACATACATGCTGACATAGCAGTAGGGTATGGCACTTAATCATGGCAACACATACTGTTACACAAGAACATATTTGTAATTACAGGACATGTTATTTGTGGTGTTGCATAGATGCCACAGTCCAGACAAAAGATAATAAGACACTACTTAAATGTTCTGCAATGAAGCATTTCATCAAAGCTTACGCCTTCACACTGTGGTCACAGTTATGTCACAATCAAAGATCAATCAGTGCCTGCTATGTGTTCCTCCCTTTAGCCAAAAATATGTGCTACCCACAGTAAGTGACTTGTGACAGAAGAATGTTGTAAATAAATTCAGTGCAGCTGTATCTGGGTCAATGTCCTTGGTTAACTTTCTGACACGCACAAGTAAACAGAAGTGAATAAACTCAGACCACAAGAGATTATGCAGACGGTTCTTCAGAGATTTAAGAAGTCAGGACATACAAAACTGTTTAGATTCAAGAACTACAAAGCTGTGGGGGCACAAAATTTGGGAATATGCATACACAGACTCAGATTTAGCAAACCCTGCTTATAAAATGTCCCAAACAGTGTAAAACTGTGTGCATGTGCACAGTCTTAATACTCGCGCCTACAGTAAGCCATAATGTTGACACGCCAGTGTTTAATCTCATTTGGCACACCAAAATCATTACACACAAGGAAAGTTCTAAGGCCTCTCTGCATGTACTTTTCCTGTTCTCCATGTTGTTACACATAAATTGTTATAATGAAAACTGCATTCAAGGCCTGAAAAGTCCAACTCCAAATTCAACGTAGTTTAATGCAAGTAAAATGTAATTAAACTCTCTGATAGTACATTATATCCCATTAACTGAATAAACACCTGCTTATATCTCAACTGCTATAACATGGGTAATGTTTTACAGAAGCACAACTAGTTATCTTACTTCTATTTTCAAAGTGACATATTTCAGTAGCAATAAAGTGTAAATCATCAACCTGCGTTCTATGCAAATCTTTTCACACAACATAAGAGGCTTGGAGCTTTGCCTTGTTAAAAATGCTTAATTGACAGCTCGCTGGCCTCATCCTCACTCTCATCCTTGGCCTGTCTTCTAAAATCAAGTTAAGAATGATTGTAAATGAAACACATTCACTTCATTCTTGGGAATGCCTACAACACCTTGTAAAATTTTAAAGGCACTTTAGTATCTCACACTAGTATTTAGGGGTTACTGTCTTAAACAAATCCAACATAAAACGACGCGTGGCTCTCTGAATGGTACAGATAAGCCTGGAAATGTTACAAAACAGGCTTAGAGGAGCAAGATATCCGATTTTCAGCGTGGCTAGAGGAGACAGAGATTGTGAACACTGCTCAGAGCAGATGACGATCTGAACCAGTCAAATCTTTTTGTGTGAGAACACTACTTAAATCTGAGTGTGTGGATTGAAAGCCTCCATTTAGTAAGCTTGTTCAGCTCTTCCTGAAAGGCTGACTCAATCATTTCTTCTAGCTTGTCAAACTGTCAAAGACTTGCTGAAGTAAGATTCTCCATCAGCAGGGCAGGCTCATCAGTTACCATGGGAACTGCAGTCAAGTGACTTTCAGGCAATGGCAAATATTCAGAAACGAGAAATGTCCATTTTGTGAAAACAACGACTAATACTCTCGTGATGTACATAAAAACAGAAAAAACATCAAATCTGAGAATGTAAAATGAGTTGTTGTTACCCTCCACATGTGAATAGCACCATGACGCTTAGAGTGAGAGCTTGTTGTGTTTTGTTGCTTTTGTGGTTTAACTACACATAGTCGACACATAAAAAAAGATCCATCAATCATCAACAGCTCACATTTAAATGAGCAGTTTCTGGCGTCACAAATCAGACTGATACATGGTCATTTTCAATTAACATTTTACATAATTGACAATCTATCAATCTATATTGAAATGACGTGCACACCTAAGAATTTCACATAAAGACAAATTGTACAGTATCTATGTTTTACATCATAAATGTTCCATCTGTTGAGTGTATTTGTCACAATATATCAGATCCATGGATACTTTCTTCACAAACATATCTTTTAATAATAATCTGTTTTACAGCCAGTAAATGAAAATATAGATTTTCAATTATAGAATATAGAATTAATTAACTGGAAAACAGCATTACTGTAACTTTCCTGAAGTGCTGATAGAAATGGTTCAAAGAAAGAAATGGATGACAGAATCTTGGTATAAATTTTATTTTTGTAGCCTATAAGCTGTATACCGGTTAATGAGAAATTGATTTTTGCACCATCACGGAAGAAAATAAATTCAAGAAATTCCCAATTCAGGTGATTACAAGTATCAATAAAATATAAAACATAAGACAGTTTGAGAGGCATGTTGCTGGTCCCCCATGTGCTTACCTCAGTGTCCCAGAACTCAGATCTCCACTGGGAGAGGAAAATGGTTCTCCACAGTGTCACACATCTGTAAGTCACTGAGGGTCACCTGCAATACCAAAGGGACAAAAAGCAATCCATCAATCAAAATCATCACAGGAAGAACTATCGCAGGGAAAGTGGTCATCTGCATTAAAACAATAAATACGCTGGATTTATATAGCTTGTGCAGGTCATGAAGTTAGAATTTACCAGGTTTGTATGTCATTTCTGAAGACCAGGTAAACATCTATATAGCCGGCATGGTAGTCAGACAAACAGGTATGACCACCAGAGAGAAAACTCCCTTCAGCCCTGGAATGAGGCTTATTTCAAACTGGAATTTGACAGTTTGTGTGGGTAACAAACTGATGTACAATATAATGCCAGCAGAAAATGTCACACTTCAGATATATTGGTTAGTTGCATCCCTATAAATTCTACATCATTTGGTGAGTTTGCAAAAAAAGGACTTAACTTTCTTCAAAGGTATTTATCTTCAGACAATATGAGAAGCATAGATGGCTTCACAAGGAATTACAAATAAACTTCAAACAGTGCTTCGAAGAATGGTTTTGAATCGTTTAATGTCATTTTGTTGAAAGGGGGAAACTCTACTGATGGCACACAACATTCATCATGTCATGGAAACCAGCAAATGGTTGCTACAACAGCATGGCCCTCCACTAGAAGAAACACAGTTTTATCATTACTGTGATGCCGAGAACCCTTACTACTTGCATTCAGAGTACAAACCAACCACACGCATGGTCTCATAGTACAAACTATGCATTTGTTCAACAAACATTTTGCTTTTAAGGTTATTTTGAGGCATGGCATGACACGAGTCAATTTTCAAGTTTCCTATTGTTGCATAGCAACAGTCAGCTGGCCGACTTGTTGTTCTCACCTACTAAAAATGCATCTTGAGGAACCACACCCGTAGTATTTACTGTATTTGGCAGAATGAATCTTCAGTGACACACAAGAAGATGCCGTGGAGAGCTCGCTCTGCACTGCTGCATGTCCCTGAGAAGCAGACAGTGCCACATCACTGAGCATTCCATGTGATGTCAAGCATTTCCAGCACAGCCTTGTGTTTATCTGAAGGACTCTTATATTAGCAATGCATCACAAAGAGTCGAGGAAATTACGATGCAGAAGTCCCATCTGTCTAGAATGATGTGTATACCCTATCTATCTATTGAAAGCGGTAAAGAAGGCATTTATTTTTCTCAGTGCCAGATAAAGAGTACTCATTCTGTATGACTCATCAAAGCCAAGGAATAAGCAAAGGGAGGGACAAAGAATGAATATTACAACACAAACAAAATCTGCAACACAAATATATAACATATTATATAACAAAGTTATGCAAGTTAAAGGTTTGATGGGAACATATTTTGAGTTATTGAGGACAATGGACCACCACGAGTACTAGGGATGTCCCGATCAGGTTTTTTTGCCTTCGAGTCCGAGTCCAAGTCATTTGATTTTGAGTATCTACCGATACCGAGTCGCGATCCGATACTTCTATAATACTTAAAAAAAAGAATAAAGAAGAGCGAAAAAACAGATCCAGGATGTTTTATTTAATTCACCTTATTTTAACATTCAACAACTCTGTTAACAAACAGAGCACTTCTGTGAGGTAGCTTGAACAATCAAGTAATAAATAACATAAATTCTTCACTTTTGGACTTTAGTGCAACAGTCAATATAAAAAAAGTCTAAGATAAAAACAAAATAGCGCCTCAACCTAAAATACCCGGCTCTGTCCCATTTTAGATGTGTTGTTTGTGTTTAAGCTGATTAAAGCTATCACTGCTGCTCGTCTTTCTGACACTCAGTGAGTGTAACAGCGTTCTGTGACGTCATGTGCATACCTTCTATAGCATCTCTGCACCAAAGTGATGTCATGACGCACACATTCCTGATTGGGAGGTAACGTCCAATTCCGATCGAGTCTGAAACAACGTGATCGGGCCCGATTTCCGATAGCGTGATCGGATCTGGACATCCCTAACGAGTACCCATTAAGTGTGATGAATCTAATCTGAGGTATCTATCTCACTCGTTTCATATGGACAAAATGATGTCCCCAAACTCTCCAAACAATGCAGGCTGTCAGTGGGCTCATGGTACCATGCAGTTGCAAACAGAAGTATTCAACCCCCATCCGGTTTATTGTCAAAATTACCAAATTCAGCTGTTTTTAATGAACAAATCAAACAAAAGCAAAATGTTAACAGAAGAGAGGAAGGGCCTTCACAAACAAGGAACTTCAAAAAGATTGAAGATAACCAAGGCACTGAATGTTACTAGAGGCACTGTTGGAAACATAGTTTTCAGGTTCAAAGTTAAAGGAACAGTCACTACAACCAGATTTCTGAGAAGGCAGGTTTTGAAAACCATTGGAGAGACTTCAAAAGACCTGGTGGCAACAGGCACTGAGGTTTTAGGGAGTACTGAACGCAGGTGGTGTCCATGCCAGAACTCCAAAACATACACCACCGCTGACCCAAAAGCACAAGAAAAGTCGGGTCCAAAATTCTCAACATCAATAAATAAACCTACAGAAATTGAGTGATACAAAACTGGAACTTTTCGGCACGATGGATCAGCGATATGTCTGGAGGAACAACAATGAAGCATACGCTAAAAAAGAACTTTCCCACTGCCCACAGTAAAGCATGGTGGTGGCTCGGTGATGCTGTGGTGCTGCTTTGCATCCTCTGGCACTGGAAACCTACAGCATGTGGAGGGCAAGATGGATTCATTGAAACATCAGGAAATCCTAGGAGAAAGCATCATGCTGTTTGTGAGGAAGCTGAAACTTGGGCGGAATTGGACCTTCCAACAGGACAATTTCCTGCGGTACTCCATGAGGGAGAGAGAGCGAGAGAGGTACGGGCAAGTAGTGTGTGAGCGAGAGAGGGACGAGCGAGAGGGTGCTGTGCGAATACGCTACGGCGCTCTTCAATATGATTTTAAATAGTTTAAATAGCTTAGTTTAAAAAAAACAAAACGAAAATCAATCTAAGGCTGTCAGCCTTGATATTGTGGCAGGCAGCCACAAACAAATGAACGTATGGGAAACACTGCATGTTTTGTGTTAAGCTATTTCATTTGCTTTTGGTTGATTTGTTCTTTGCAAACGGCTGAACATTACATTTTTACAATAAACTTGATTTGCAATGGGGGTTGAATATTTTTTATTGCAAATGTATGGATGTATCTATCCCTTTAATATCTCAGTGTATTTAAGGCTATAGTGCAAAGGGTGCCGATGTTGCAAATAAATGTGCAGGGCTGTTTGATGGCAATTTTATCAGGCATTAATTTTGCTGGATTAGCACAAAACAGTCAATTTTGTTATTTCATTCATTAACAGTTATGACTGTACTCAGTGTCTTTTTTATTGGACAAACTGACAAACCATGAATTCACATCTAACAAATCGGCATCATGTTGTAGTTATTTCGGCATCAGTTTGATCTATTTATTGCAATTAAATCACAGCAAATTGTTTACTTTGGGTTGATATAGCTGTAGTATTCGCGGGTTGTGTTTATTCGCTTATTGCGTTGTGTGTGTGAACACATGTTTTATCGTGTTTTATCGCTGGAAGTTGTCCAGCGATAAAACCCACGCAAGGAAGGTGTTGCGACGATTAAATTTGCGCTGTATGTGAACACATCATAAGATATTGAGTAAAGTTTTCCCCATCATACAGATGAAACCCAAAAGCTACAGTACCAATATAAAACTGGTGTAAGACAAAGACACATTAAACATCTAGCTAAGGCTGGGCAACAGGAATAAGAAAAGGAATAACAGATATGACAACTTTTGCTCCTTTCTGGTTAGAATAATGGATTATTAGCTGAAACTATGTTACTCTGCACCCATCTCATCTTAGTGTTTGCATGTCTAGTAACAACTGTGCTTTCCAGCCAGCAGTCACTGTAAGGCAAATATGTCATACACCTAATGAGGCCTGGCGAATGACAATAAACAAACTTTCCTTCAAGAGCAACTCTTCCTCTATGCAGGCCCTGCTCATTGTCCTGTGACGGGGCTCACAAGAGAATAGGAGATTGCCAACCCATCCTGTTTACAGCACTTCAAACATCAAATCACATTGACATTGCTATCCACACTGCTTAACTGTGCACAAGGTTGAAATAAAGCCAACAAGTGCATTGTGTGTATTTAGTTGCCAAGACAGAGCAGTTAACACACAATATGCTCCTCTGAATTTGCAGTTAGACAACGGCTGAGCTAAATGCAAACATCAGCATGACCACAAGGATAACGTTAACTTCAGGATGTCTGGCAGATTTAATGTTTTCCTTGTTATTCTTCATTATTTTTAGTTTAGCATGTTAGCATGCTAACAACTGCATATTAAGTACATATGCAGCTCATATTAATGTCATTACATTTTCAGGTATTTGGTCATAAACCAAAGTGCTGGAAAAAGTATTTTTTTGGTATTAATGTCTGTACCAAATTATGTCAATCCATCTAGAAGATGTTATATCACTGGCGCTAGTGGGTATAAATGAAAGTCAGTCATATTCATCATCTGGGGATTATGAATGTCCGTACAGCACAATTCTAATGCAGTCAATATAATAGTTGTTGAGATGATTCAGTCTGGAAATGATGGAATGAATCCTGACAGCTACAAACTACTATTGGATTTTTGTGGTATTTTAATGTGAGTTCAACACATTCATTTGTGATTTATTTGTGGCGTTTGTGATTGGTTAGCAAGTCTGTCATACAAGGATGACAACGGAAAATGTACATTTATTCATTTAGCTGACGCTTTTATCCAAAGCAAACTTACAATTGCTATTCATGTCAGAGGTCGCACGCCTCTGGAGCAACTAGGGGTTAAGTGTCTTGCTCAGGGACACAATGGTGGGTGGGGGATTGAACCCATGTCTCTTACACCAAAGGCAGTCTTATCCATTGTGCCATTCCCACCCCTATGTAAATGTAACTATTGATCGTTCAGCCCTAGTGTGCATCATCACAGGTCTCACGATTTGGTTACGTCAGATCAACGATTCAATTCAATATCTCGATGCATCACCTCAAGGGTGGGAATTTCTAGGCACCTCATTACGATCAGTGAGTCCTATGATGCGATTGTAAGACAAATTGGACAAAGACGTATTATTCTTAATGTGTTACTACTTTTTAAAGTATTTGTAACAATCCAAACAAGTAGGTAGTAATGAAATGCAGATATTTAATTTACTTCATATAAATGTAGCTAACATTGCATAGCATTATTATATTATTACAGACCTCTGCTGCTGCTGCTATTAATATAGTCAGATACATGTTGAACTATGCACTTTACAATTCTCCAGCCAAACCATGTTCACTCTACCTTAATATGTCTGTTCCTCTTTTTGTCTCGTCTAGTGTAGTTACATATTTGTGTCTTGTCCTGTAAGTTGATTATTATAATCTTGTAATGAGCACCATAGGCCTTGAGATTAGGGCTGGGCAATAAAACAATAATGATAATTATCGCAATATAATTTTACTCAACATCAATATAATAAATGTTCAATATATCGTCAATAAATATTTGGTTTAAGTCACTTGAATCACAAAGAAATTAGCCCTTAATTTTTCTGATAAAATATTTATTTTGTTGAGGAAAAGGGGCTGAAAAAGGATTTACTAATCATATTTGTTAAAAAATGTTTTTATCTTAATAGTTTTGAATGTTCTCCCTCAGATTTGTTAAGTGATCCACTGTTTGGCATCAAGTGTTTGTCCTATTCCCATTCACCATAAAGAAAGATTAACCACAAAATTACCCATCTGGTTTCTTTAATTTTCAGTCATGAGCAAAAATCTGCCTTTAAACTTGAAAGAAATAATGATTTGACATATATTGTGACAATATATTTGGCCATATCGCCAGCCCTACTTGAGATACAGCATTTCGTTCATTTGTTTACTTGATATGTGGATGAATGACTGCAAATGAACTTGAGCTAGCAGCCAAAAATGTCCTGCCCAGCTTCCAGACCCCAGTTCCAGTAGAAAATGACAGACAGACTTTAATTAACGGATGCTATGACCTACACTTTACATTTACTGCCAGACTGAAACGTAGCGCTCATGTTTTTGTCTGCTCTGCTCGCTTTCACGTCACACACTGCGCCTGTCATGTAGCTGTCCTTTGAAGACTTAGGAGAGGACGCTAGCTAAGCGCTACCGTGCTGCACAGTGTGTGGGTGAATAATGTTATCATTATCCACCCACATTATTGATCTTGATGTGAAAATTTAATAGCAGCAGTCATTCAATCAACAGCTGTCTGTGCCGAACAGAACGAAACACATGTCTTAGTGTGACAGTCCGGAGCTGCACTTCTGCATTTCCAAGTTCCGCCTTTCGTTCAGTCAACATTACTTTATGAATTAACCTCTAGATAATAGATTATTGACATTTGTGAATCGATTCAGAATTGTCCAAGTCCACATTGCGACTAAAATTCTATTATTTTCCACACCCCTTCTGCTAATCCCACACTACTGTTCTGTGTCAAAATGTCAGAATCAGGAACCAGAAATCAGAAATAACTTTATTGCCAAGTAGATTTACCCATACAAGGAATTTTGATACATAACAATAAACATAGTATGTAGTATGTATGTGGCAGGCAGGCACAACTGATGAATATGCGTTTTTCAGGTGACACATTAGCAACAATGCACAACACAAAACTGCACAGGTTTGGCTTATTCTAACCCCTTACTAGCTTATTTCAAGTTAGTACTAAATGGAGGATTCCCTGAAGCACCTAACAATACTCACCATTTACTTTAAACAGGTGAATCATACAAGAATATGTGAATAAGTGACTCATTAAACCAGTGTGATCAAACATAAAGGTTACAGCCCTGAAAGTACACAGAACCACTCTTAACCACATCTTAGTCAGGGCTTTTCCAATCAGCGTTGCTGTAGCTGCAATGTGATGGAAAGGAAACAATACATTTTATTCACCCACAAAGTCAACAACAAGTAAATCGAAAATGTATTAACTTTTAGCATATGCATCAGTTTCAATCCGCAAGGGTGTTCACGACATCTTCCAAAGTATGGTGTAGCATCGTTATGAGAAATGCTGCAGTAGAGTCAGCGGGTGTGATAACTGGGGGCAATACTTTTCAGCATGACGTGTAAAGACATGTCCTAAACACTCAGCTAAAGATTGTTGCTGCATGCTGCATACCTCCCAACAAGTAGAGTGATTAGTGCGCACAGTTTGTCTCTTCTGCACCAAAGCTGAAAAAAAACTTTGGGTTTTCTTGTTTTGTTTAGGTTTAAATGCAATTGGCAAACCCCACATGAACCAGCTAAACTGAGACACACACACACACACAAATTATCAGGCAAACTGCCATGCCAGGACTTTAGTGAGAGCTTTGGGCAGAAGGTTCCAGTTCCTGTTACTTCAGCAAAGCATTCAGGGATTGTGCTCATTGACATTAATCTTTATCTTTTTATTTTTATGTTTGTATAGTACCAAGTGCGGTAACAAAAAAATGACTAAATATGAAAATCCACCCAGACTGTAGATATGGTTCTTGCTTTTATAGCCAGACAAGAGCATGAGACAACAGTTCAATAATGAAATCCGGAAATGAATAACCTGCTCTTTGTGGCAATGTTTGCAGATAAAAAAATAAAAGAAGAAAAAAATAACATACCCAAAAGGAGACTACAAACCTACTGCATATGGGTTTGTATCTGTCTGTCTCAACTTCTCCTCTCTGCCCTAAATGAGCAGTGCCAGGTTTCAACAGCCCAACACTGGGGATTTTTCAAGGTCAGCTTAGCTCAGTCAGCCATAAATTATTGAGCTTGAGCAAGCCCTGTGCCTGCTCTGTTTGCGCCACTTCTGACGCTGTCCATTTTCCCTTAAGTTCGCTCGCTGTGAGCTCCGAGCATGACAAAGTTAATGTCTAACAAAGATGGTGTGACAATTTATTGGTCCATGTTCTTTGCATTTAACAACAGGAGAGTCAGATCACAGGGTCAAATACAGACCAGGAGGGATTTGGTGTCTTGTATGTCTTGCTTCAAGGACAGAATGGATGTATGCCATCGCAGGACTTAAAATGTTTTTCTTGTTAAAAGATATCGCCTTGCTGTATCAGTACTGTGCTGCTATTGTCATACAGCATGCGCAAATACAGTGAGATTGTCTAACTTTCTAAATTAGGGCCATTTAACTGCTCCAAAAATATAAAATTAGACCAATGATAGAACTGAGGTGAGAACTGAACCTCACTTTTAGGCTGTATTTACAGCAGCCTAAAAGTGAGGTTTACATGAATCTGGGACAGGTTCATGACCACTGTGAGATTTGTGTCAGACCTCTGATTTGCACAAAAAAAGCAGCAGAGCCCAAATGCATAGGTAAGCACAAATGCAACAATTTTATTTCCTATCTATGCAGTATTCATCTAACACATTTGAAACGTACACACAATCATCCCCACACACAGAGACACACTACCCAGACACTTTCCCTAGGTTGGAGGATTAACTCTAATACCTGACCGCAGTGAACCAGTTGGCTGTAATCTCCATCCCCGTGCCTCTCTCAATCGTAACGAGAACCAGCCACTCACCAGTGGAGCAGACAGCACAGGAATAGAATGGGGGTTATTAATAGCAAATATAGGACTGGAAAATTACCCCTATTAACCACATTTCGTTAAAAAGGTAGGTAGGCAGACAGGTACAGGCAGAAAGGACTTTTGGCGAGTAAAGGTCACAAATGGGAAGGCAACAGTGACTGCAGACGATATGCAAATCAATAGGGCAGCCCCTAGGACACGTGGACATATGAACACAAAAAAATACTTCTTTGGGCATGAAAAAGTAATACAACAGGTAATAATACCTCTATATCCTATCTCAACGAAAGTAAGATACAGAGATAGGTGCACAAAATAGAGGAGAGAAAGAGAGAGTAAAAGATTGACTACTCTTTCTCCCTCGTCCTCTCCTCATCTCTCATAGGCCAGGCTTGGGGAACTGAGGCGTACGCACATCCTGGGCTAAAATTAGCTCTGCTGCAGCTGCAGGGCCAGACATGTTGGGATGGGCCTGTGTTTTGTGAACACACACACACACACACACACACACACACACACACGGTTCCACCAAAAAGACAGGGTGAGCCACAACACAGAGCAGCACAGGTGAATGCCAACAGCATCCTTCCACCTCCTTCCTCTATGCAACTCAAACTGAGGAATACAAATGCTTTCAATGCAAATGTTGTGTGTATACTCATCTGCAAACAGGATGAAAACAAATGCATGTTGGTTGTATTGTATTGGCCCATATTAACCACACCTAGACATGATATCACTGGGATAAGGATGAACAACTTGACTTGGAGCGGGTTCAAACTTAAAAGTCCGGTTCCTTAATTGAACCAATGTAAAAATGATACATTTTTGAATTATCCTACTAGTCCGGCCCAGAAATTGTAAAAAAAGAAAAAAAAAAAAGATATGTGGAGTTAATGTGAATATGTTGATTGTTGGTCATACACTCAGCAAGTAAAAAGATGACATACATGTTGATGTCGAACATTATAGACCACACTCAGATTCAGTTCATATTGGTGTTGGTTTGTATTGGAGAGGCATTTAAAGGAAGATGCTCTGCCATCAGACGGTCTTGTCACAGATCATAGCATGACTTGTTTGTATTAATTTGCCTTACAAAGTGTACTAGTGAATCAATGTATCTCCTTGAATTAATTTATTTATGCATACATGGCCCTAAATGCTACATAAAAGTTCAGCAACCTTAGACCACCCCTTCAAGGCGGACCAGAGGAGTTGTTCTCTCTGGTCCGCATCAGAGTCCAATGTACACAAAAACACAAACAAACTGCACCAAAGGGTTAAGCGCTCCAGGGTTCGGTCCTACGGGATTTAACAAGGCTGGTGTGAACCACACTTATAAAATCCAAAAGCATTTCTTAGATTTTACACATTTAGTTTGTAATTTTATCCACAATGACTTGTAATGTGTTGTTGTGTCCAACGCCCTTTAATTGTCAGATAAGTATCATAATAGACAAGCACTTCTATACACTGCAAATGTTACGGCTGTACCGTCTAAACAAGTCATGGCTTTCCTTACAAAAGGAAAAATTACACCATCATACTCTATAGAAGTAACAATTACAAAGTAGGGTAAGATGAGTATTCTTGTGCTTTTGATGCAATACATAAACTATGTCAATAAGCTGTAAAAGTTCCCATGGACAGAGTACCACAAGGAAATACATAGTTACCAGCTTGTAAGGTATCTAATCTAATGCAATCCAATACTGTGCTTCAATAAATCCCATCCTCATGTAAATTATGATTGTCAGTTGTTGACACTATGTTGCAAAATTCAACATTATGGTTACAGTGTTTGCCACAGTATTTTGTGAGATTATAGTGAGTGGACATCGACCCTCTAGGAGGTCCGGGGGCATGCACGTGAATAAAATCCAATTAATCTTATTTCCATACATTGTGTTGTGTTAACACCTCATTTTGAAAACCGGACTCTGTCACATACATGTATCCTCCATCCTCACCCTATATTCACCAATCCTGAAGCAATTTGATAAATTATATTGTATGTTATGCTTGAGTACAACTAAGATTTAATAGCCTTTCTTCAGGTAAGACTAAAGTTGCTAACCTGCTTGTCAGCTCACTCTGCTGCTTTTAACTGCTTTTACCTTAAAGGCTGTAATAACTGTGCACTCCAAATTTAGCAGCTAGCTTGATCGTGTTATCACAAACGAGTGACAGTGGAAACACTAAATGCTGTTCAAACCCTTAGTTAACATTGCCGTAATTACCTCAAAAGAAAAGAGGCTGTCTCTAGTCGGATGCCAAAGTGTGTCAGCGCGCAGCAGCGGCGGAAACACAGAAGACTTTAATGTTATATATTTTCGGTTTATTTTGACGGAATAAATTAAACTGTGGTGGGCCACCATAGTCTTGTTAATTAATTGGAAACACTGGATTATTTTGTAAGCCGTGGTTAGTACTGGTATTTTATTGGATTATAATTCAATCATATTGAAAGGTACTTATAATATTTTATTCCTCTCATGTAAAAAAACAAACACTACAAACACCTTAGTATGCTGTCCTATATTATGGACAGCATAATAAGGTGTTATTGGCTGCATCCCAAAGAACACCATAGAGGTTAATTGACAGCTGTCTGGCACAATGTCAGCAAAATGAAACATAAACTTCACAAAGGTAGGATTAACTGCTAGACTATTGTATTGTATAGCATCGGCTTGTACAGGTGTAGTTAAACAACAGTGTAACACAAGATCCGTGAGCTGGGGTAGAGGATTGTTTTTTATGAAAGCTTGGACAGTCACAAGTTCACTGACAGTTCAAACTACAGACATATGACCACTAATCCAGTATTTAGCAAGGCTGCTGACAGCGTGTGCATGGTGTGTGTGTGTGTGTGTCTGTGAGTGTGGGGGGCAACAAAGCATTTTACTTTACTCCAGAGGAAAGGAGGAGGAAAATGCTGTACTGCTATAAGCTGCTCAGCAGTCCGCCTACAATAGGCCACCTTGAGCTTTTTGTGACATGCCAAGATCACTGCATAGGCCACATGCCTGAGACCAAAGCCTGCATGACCAAAGGCTCAACAAGGGGGAAAACAGAGGAGAGTGGGTGCATTACTATACTGCCGCCTCAGATGCTGGTGGGGGGAGCTGCAAAACTGCTGAATACCTAGAAAATCAAGCCAGAGAACTTGGCCTCAAAACTTCCTCCCACCCCAGAGACTCATAATAGTTGTTAAATCAAATAGTTTCCTACAATATAATAAAAACAATAACATGGGCTACATTTTGGCTCCATCTATCCCACTGCAGCAGACTCAAAGAAATTACACTAGCTGGACAATAAAAGAATTTGGCTAGCAACGGTGGCCAAGCTAATAAGCATTAGCCATCGAGTCATGGCCAGACTTCGGCTTGCCAATGAAACACTCCAAGTATTTTTAGGACTTGATGAATTGCACAATGCAAACTGCTCTTTCTAGGCTTTACAATTATAGAAATACTCCATCCCCTTATTCCCAAACATTGCTCAGTTCACCGGCAGCATTAGCAGCTAGGCTTCACTAAATGTAAGGAGACACGTTTGGTTAACAGGTGCCTCACTCTCCAGTAAACATCTCTCACGATTGGTTTCAGCAAAAGCCCTCACTTTCCTTCCACAACTTTTCCATCATACGACAACAACACATAACTGGCAATAATTCAAAGGGTCCTGGAATCAACCAGGCTTTGGCACCTGTTCAACCTCAGAAAGGCACTGAGTCGTGACCAGCGAGCTGAGCAGTAGGGCAGAGAGCCAATCGACAAGGAGGTAAAGCCCAGCAGAGAGCAGTGACTCTGAGAGGATGATGACCTATTATCTTGGCTTAAGCAACCCGTCCATGCCGCCATATTAATGGTGCAGAGCTTGCGTTTCACCTCGAAGCACACATACACACTGACACCCAGTAAAAGAGCAGGAAAGTTTTGCTGCCTTTCAATCTCATGTGAATTGTGTTCATGTCAACAGCAAGATATGTAATTTCCTTTAGTATGTCCAATGAGCCTACCTGGTCAAACTGCTCCCATAGCTGTAATCTCTGGTGGGGAGCAACTTGTCTCGTATTAGACTTTTTCAACATATTTTATGTGGTTACTTCATAATATTGTTGTTTTAAAAAATATCACCATGTCATGGCAAGAGGTTCCCAGTGTGCAAAACGTATGTGATCAAGTATCCTAGGCATTCTTACCTCTGATGCGCTAAAGCAGAGCAGCATGGTTGGTCATTTATCAGGCAGAAATGTAACAGGTCCAGTTTCATACCTTAGGTTTAGCTGCAAGTTTAATAGTTTGAGGTTTTGTACTTTACATCAGAAATAGGGTTGGTCAACATGTCAAATCAGTTTCAAATCAGTTTCATTAATTTGAAAATTTGCTTTTACACTATTTGTAAATGTCTATGTTGTGAATATAGATTTGAATAATAGAGTTATTACAACATGCACAAAAAAAGGTTACTTTTAGTCATGTTGATGACAGCTGGCAACACCAGCTGTCTTGAGTGACAACCGGTATACTGTGACATGAAAAGTTTCAATAGTCGCAGTTTACCAGAACCTACTAGCCTCTGGTAGTCATGACAGTGCTGTAACTGTGACATGAAAAGTTTCAAGGGTCGCAGTTTACAGCACTGTCAAGACTCCAGGAGGCTAGTAGGTTCTGGTAGTGAATTTACAGAGTCACATCTACAAGAGGTACAGATTTAGAAAAGACTCTGTCGATGTAACATAGTTTTAACTGGTCACGACTACGAGATGTGTAGCCACAGGAGTCAACTAAAAAGTAGTCAGTTCCTATTTGTTCAGTCTGTCCCAGTTAGGTAGCAAATGCTAGCTAGCCAGCTGTCTGCATATATCAGGTGAATCTTATGCAGAAAGACAAACAGCAGGAGATATTGACAAAAAAAGAATTTTCTCATTGCTAATTGCTTTCTGAGACCATATGTTCACTTTAGTAGTTTAAAATAAAATAGAAAAATGGTAGCCTTGCATATCTTAACAGTGTATCAGAATGATTTAAACATGGCTAAAATATGTGCTGTATGCAAGATATCCACTGTGACCAATACAGAATGGTGGATTAAAGGTTACAACTTGCAACTGCCAAAATAGCATTGTATGAATAATTGAAGGTTGCAAACATAGCATTGACTGAAATTAACTGAAGGAGGTGAAAGTATGGAGCACACTCAAATCAACGGGTCGTACTGCACAGCAGAACAATGACAAATCCTCTCACCACTTCCATGGGAACAAGCCATTCCCAGTCTGGATAATACGGTTAATCTAACCTAATCAAAACATTCACACATGTCTAGCAAACCACTGCCTCGATGATGGCGGCAGAGTTTAGCAGTAAAAGCCACTTTCCAAATTACAGGTTGGACAAAGAACTTGTATAAAATGTACCACAGTGTTTTCTCCTTAGACAGGTTATTGATACACTGGCAACAAGCGTGATTGTTTTTTAAACACATTCGATTTTCCACTTCTTTCTTTCACGTTTCTTGCCAAACTATGGATGTGTTACTTATGAATGTTATGATTTGATAGCACACGTGTTGAAAGTGGAGGTTACCTGACTGCTGGATTACAGACCACACTACCTGGAAGCAGGCACAGATGGACTTAGTGTCGTAAGTTCATTTGCTGTTTGCACTTCGATTGAGGAGGTTCCCTTTGCCCCTGAGTGTGTTGAGGGAGCAGTTTATTGCAAGTCATATTTACTTTGTCATTGTAAAGTTGGACATCTAATCTCTGATCTGTAAAGTAGGGGTGTATTGATGTGCTGATGTGATTCAGAGTTGTTTATTCATTTCTGTATTCAAGACAATGTCTTGAGTTTGTAATATGTAAACTTTCTTTTAATTGTAGAAATGGAACTACTCGACTTTACTCTGAAAGAGAATACTGTATATGCTTTCAAATGGAACATGCTTCTCATTCTGTGCTTGTATTAAAAGCAAGTCCAGTACATTCTTGTAAAACACATGTAACATTGATGTTTCTATGTAAATTGTAATATTCTGTAAAATGGAATCATTACAGTGACTAAATCCTGTAACTTCAGTAACACAACTAGAGCTGCAGCAATATGTCAATTGGCTGATGGAGAGAAAATTAATCAGCATATTTCATGAACTGATTAAACATTTTAAGCAAAAACAAGCAAACAATGGTTTTCTTTCTCTTTCTTCCATATGATATAAAATGATTATATTAAAAAAAAGAAAATCTGAAGATCAATAGCTAATGAAAAAAAGTTAGCTGCAGTCCTAAACGCAAGTCTCCCTCCTGACGGGCAGTGCTTTTTGCAGAACTGTCTGTATGACAATGTCATTTGCTTGGGTTATACACCATGTGATTTTCCAAACCTTGCCGCAATCAATTTTGAAAGCACTATTCATTTATAAACAAGAGAGTACACACATTATAGTGCTCCACCCCTTTGGAGCCCCCAGAGGAACAGTATGAACTCGTGTTTGGCTCACAGAGAGACGTACCTTACATCACCGAGACAGCCAACACACAGCCAGACCTCATACCTGGCAGTGCAGTGAGTCAGCAGCACCACAGCTCTCTCTGCATCCCAATCACATATCCAGCTGATCTGCACGCAACACAACTAGGGAAACTCTGCTGGTGACTTATTAGTACATCAAGAAGAAATTTGGATGCTAATGACAAAGAAAAACACCATAAGAAATGTTATGAAATGCTGGATGTCTAAACTCTCTAGGGGATGCACTGTGAGGTTTCCTGTTCGCTTGGCCTCAAGGAAAAAACAACAATGGCAATTCATGTTTTCTCTACTGTAAGAAGAGGAGAAGGGCAGGGGGCCGGCTGCCTGTGTGATCCTATGGCTCAGTGGGAGTGAGTACAGTGGAAAATAGTCCCTACTACTAATCCATTGCAGGCTAATTACGGCTTTGATCCCTTAGGCGTGTGTGCGTGTGTGTATCATCACAGGTGGCAGGGAGGCAACACACCCACTCTGGGGCTCAAAACAGTTACATTTAGATTTGTGTTGGATTAGAGATGTCTCAATAAGCTGTAGATAATCTTCTGCAGATGAGTGGCCAACAAACAACAGTAATGTGCATTATTAATCAACTCAAATACAGTTAAGAGTTGACCTCAGCTTCTGGTGAACCCCCTTTGAAACCATTAGGCAAGCTTAGAGTTCTATACAGCACATGGGCCTATAACTACAGTATACCATTAGATAGGTGAATTCGCCAACTCCACAGTGATACATTTTAGGGCCTTCTGTTCATCAAACAACAGCTGGATATGCTTTGTTACACTACTAAGCCATAAAAGATACTCAACTTCTGGAGACAGAGACACAGATTAAGTGGATAAATGGAGTTTCTGTCTAAAGTAGGCCGCAGCTCTGATGACAGCCCAGTCCCAAAACACATAGTGGCAGAGATACAGCAAGGAAGGAGGAGAGAGAAGGACGATGATGACTGAGGATGAGCAGCAGATGGCATGGAATTATCTGGATCTTCAGCTCTACATCTTTACCCATGACGCCCTTGTTTTGAGGGGTAGTTTACATATCACGACCAATATCGTTCCAAGCAGCATTCATTTTATTTACTGATGACAGCGTTAACAACAGTAACTTAGTGTGTCAACGTTAAAAAAGAGAGTAATGAGTTAGTGCTATTAAGGAGTGTTGTTTGGCTACATTTGGTGAATTTATTTTGTCTCTACAACGCAAGGCTGCACAATGAAATTAAAGTTTTAGCTCACTCCACACTACACAGAGGGCATGTATACAAATATAATAAAAACAAAAACATCTACACTTACTTATATACATATACTGTAGGTAGGAATATAGTGTGGAATATTGTATGGTAATGTGCAACACAAACAGAGCAAAAAACTCCCTGAGATTAAGAGTAGCTTATAAAACAACTTGTTCTCATGTAAACAACTATTCTGTCCAAGCACAGTTTATTAAAACAGCACAGGGGGGGGGGAGTCTTCAGCCAAGTGGTGTAGGTTTGAAAACAAGATAGGATTTACCTTAAACACTGTAGCTAGCCACCGTATTATCTGGGTGTCTCTGTTCGTTACCTGCTAACTAACGGCAACTAACGGTAGCTAACGGCTGTTTCAGCGCTGCCACGAAGCCTGAACCTGTACGTCAACGTTAGCTAACGTTACCTTAGCTTGGCTTGCATGCCGTTGGCGTGCCTGCTCTAGTCACCAACTGCTGGATGTCTTCGTCTTAATTTTTCACCAGTCGTGACCAGGCCGAAACGGCTATCTGCCCGTCTCCAAAGCCGAAGCATCTGCTCTGTGGTCCTTAGCTAACTTAAAGATAGCTAACACTTTGACAGCCCGCGGACGTTGAAGCCTCTTCCTGCCGCGGGTTACGTCCACATCAACACAACAGTGCTGATGATGTTCCAAGTCACCAGCAGCCCTTGACTGCGACTACATGGAAAACCCTGAATGTTTTGCCAGCTACCAGGTAACGTTAATGCAATACTCACCCGCACTGAAGCTGGTTATGGCAATGTCACGCGGTGACTGTGTCAGGGAAGAAGCCGTGGTCGACCCAGGTCGAGTAGCTTTCCTCCAAATGCTCCCTCTCCACAGTGAGCAGCACCTCCGTATGATCTCTGCACACCGCAATGGTACTGCTGAGCCACAGCGCCACACGATTGGCCAGACGGAGCGGAACTCAGTGCGCTTTGGTAAGCAGAAAAGATCCGGCGACCTGCAGGGGGAGCATACAGTCTGTATATAAAGTCTATGACGGGGAGCAGCAATGGTGCTTTCCATGCTGCGGGAAAACTCAAAACTTGTGTTTTGAGCGCACTTGTACATCAACGTTAAACTACTGTAAGTTACCCTTATTGATAACCTGAACTAACTGATTTTACTGCATGTAGGGCGTTTATGTTGACAGTAGTAGATATCCTGCACCAAAAGCAGATCAATGACAAAAAATATGAAAAAAGTCAAACTATGTGAACAATAAATGCTGCAATATGCAAAAATTAAAATCCTTCTTTTTGATGGTCATATAGGCCTTTTCAATGTTGCCTCCCTGTTAGAAAGATAAAGTGCAAAAATTGCCCCTACTTAATCTAACGTTACTTTATGTTGCTACAATTTCGAATAATAAATAAATTACAATAAACCGTACAAACAGTTTTATTACAAAGCAATTTTTGTTCATTAATAAAGATTAAAATTTTAGGTCACACCTGTTTTACTCCTCTGTTTTTAAATATTACTCATGCTAATAATTCGTGTTATATTTCAACATATTCTATTTTCTGGCTTATAAATTAACTAATGGCTTTATTTAAACAAGCTCTAATAAGAGCAAATATTTAGGTTGCCAGGTTGTGACAAATCCCACTGACTGGTGGCTTTCTATTTGGTGATAATACAGCTCAAAATGTTAATTCAAAATGCTTCTTGCTCTCCATCACAGCTGCAGTTATAACTGTTAATAAGTCATTAATAAAGGTTTGACTCCATCAAGTCTGCAGTTTTAAAGGTTAATAATTGTCAATACGGATTGTGCATTTTTTGTTGTCATGAAAGCGGTGCCGCCCTTTTTGCTATCACTTTCACTTTAGGCCTACTACAGTATTTTTGTGCAGTTAGAGCAACCGAGAAGAATTTGGTCATTTTTATGCTATCACGTAATCAAAAGTGTTGATCTTTCTTCTTCTTAGTTAGGGGCTTGGGGGCTCGAAGGAGGTGCTTTCCACACATTTAAGTGGTGCGTCACACTTCCTGCGTGGTAGTTCCTCTTACGCTTTTTCCTCTACTGATTCCGACGTTGTAGCATACGGTAGGTACATTCTTTACGTGATTTTATGTTTATACGGAGCCTAACACAGTTTTTAATCGTATCCGGGTTGAAGGTGTGTCGGACTTAATCGCTGGTTAACGTCTACAGCGATCGCTCATCCTCAAACAATGTCCATGGCTCTCCCAGACCACTGTCAGCTTCAGGTGATTAATGAAATAGCAGAGGCTCTCTGTAGCGGTGAACGCAGGATTCTCCTCTATCTGTGTGAAAGCTTGGACACAGACAACAGTGTGAGCTTTTTAAAAGGGATCCTGGAATCTAAAGTGATGTGCTACGAGAGGTGGGACCTCTTCCTTGCAGAGCTGATATTGGCGTTGAGACGTTATGATATCCTAAAGAAAGTGTGGAAAACCAGCAGAGAGCAGTTTGAGAGAAATGTGAAAGGCAGACCGGTTCTGCCAAAATTCAGGTAAAGTACAATTAAGATAAGACTATTACATAAGATGTGTTTTTAAGAAGTCAAATTAGCAGTGGGAGGATGTAACTAATTACATTAATGAGCATAGTACTTAAGTGCAATTTTGATGTACTTTTTATTTTATGTGTAGATTCATAATCATAATACAAAATAAACTGACAAAACTATTATGATGTATTTTTCATAATCCAATAATATTATATAGATTAATCAAAATGCTTGATTCCATAGTGAATACTTTCACTTTCAGTTAAGTACCCACAGCCCTTCTATACTGTAATATTGTTACTTTTACAATCCAAGCTAACACACTTGTGGATCTTAGAGTAATTGTGTTTTTTCTTTTCTGCAGAGTGTTGATGGTTAATATAGGTGAGGAAATGGCCAGTGACGATCTGGACAGTCTGAAATTCTTGTTAAGCAAAATATTGCTCCGTGAGAAGATAGAAAAGGCAAAGGTGAGAAAGATCACTGAAGTTTTGTTTTGTTTTCACTTACTCAATGAAAGATTTTTGTTTGTGTGGGAGGGGAATTTTGGTGTCATCTCTCTTGACACAGAAATGTCAAAGAGTAGGTTTTTGTTCTGCGTCCATTCCTTTCATTCTGACTTCCCCCTGCCCACCTTCTGTACAGAATTTCCTGGATGTGATCATAGAACTTGAGAAGCTGGATAAAGTTTCGCCTGAAAGAGTTGACATTCTAGAGAAAAAATTGCGAGACATTGGCAGGGTCGACCTAGCCAAAAAAGTGTCTGCTTACAAGAACTCAGGTAAGACTGTATTTTATCTTCACCTTTAAATACTGAATGGCTTAAGTTTGTGAGTGAGTTTTCATGTGAAGTGTGACGTGTTGTAGGACTCTTTCGTTTGACAAGAAACTCCTGAAAATGGGAACTGAAAATGAATGAAGTATTTGTTTTGTTTGTCATACCACTGAATGGTCTACTACATGTAATAATACCAAATATGAACAAAGGAAGCTCGCAGCTGACAGGTTCCAAAAAAAGACATAATAGCTCCATATCACATATTCTACATAGTTTTTATACCAAAGAAATGAAAGTAAAGCATGTTTTACACATAAACACCCAAAATAAAAGCCAACATTAAAAAATATCAACCCAATATTAACGCTTTCTTTCAAAATGTATGCATCTCCTGACCATACGTTTTAAGGCTAGATAGAATTTAATGTATTTGTATATGTGGAGATGCTGAATATCTATAAATGTATTTAGAACACAAAGAAAGAAAATGGAGTTTAGATCATAGTGCTGCATGGCACAGAAAGCATGTAGTTAGATCCTGAGCAAGCAACTTCACATCTACATTGATATGCATACATTTAAAAAAGGACAATCAACCCATTTACTGTACTTTTACTCACTAAAAAGCACATTGATTCATATGAATCATATTCATATGAATAAATGACAACGTATTGTAGATGATCCTTTATTACTTACCATATATTTACTTGTATTTCTGTCTGTGTATACCTTTTCACAGTTACATCTGAACTACATATATCTCAACAGCAAAGGTGCAGAGCTCCTGTGAGTATGACAAAAGAGTACAAAAGTTAATATCAACTGCATTGTTTCACTCTCTCATGAAACTAATATTTTTGAAAAACATCTTCTCCTTAGTGTCTGCTCAGCCCTTCAAATAGTTCCCACCCTCTACTGCAAACAAGACGAGGACTGTCCTTTCACAGTGGTAAGACTGGCTACATATTAGTACATTATTGTAATTTAGCTACTCACTGAAAACTATTGGAATGCCTCAAGCCGTCTTTCACCTTGGTATTTACATTGCCGTATTTCCCTTTGTCATCAGCTGCAGAAAACATACCAGCACCTGTTTACAGAGAGCAGACCGATCAGGTAAGATTTTCACTCACTGTTCAACAGTGGAGGAAGAAGTATTCAGGTCCTTTGCTTAAGTAAACGTAGCAATTCCACACTCTGAAAATACTCTGCATTCAAAACCTTACTTAAATAAATGTACGTATTATCTGGGCAATAGTATCAAAAGTAAAACATACTCTAATGTCCAGTAAAATGGTCCCTGTCAGTGTTTTACTGTTTTACATGATGTTTCTGGATTAATATTACTGCTGCATTAATGTGTATATTGAATTTTACTGCTGTTTATGTTAATGGTTCTGCTAATTTTAACTACTCTATATCCTGTTGGGTAGTTTAATCTACAGCAATGCATCACATTCTTTGAGATCATCATATGTTTGTAGCGTTGCTGTCCTGTAAGAACCACATATCTCTAAAAAGTAAAGTTTTCATGAGCTCAGAAGAACAGCCCTGTTTGCAGCTTTGTAACAATGCATTTCCCAGCTAATCCAAGAGGGGGGTTAAATTGTTTATTTAGCTTAAGAAGTAGGAGGGTTTTCCCAACCCATAAAATCACCAAATCTGGAGATACATGGTTTTCACTGGACAGGAAATTAAAGCTGTCATACAAGCATCTAGTGCAATAAAAATAACAATATTTACCTGGAATGGAGAAGAAGTATAAAGTTGCATAAAATGGAAATACTCAAGTGGTCACTCAAACTTGTAATTTGTTCTAAGTACAGTACTTGAGTTAATGTACTTAGTTACATTCTACCACTGCTATTGAAACACCCCATCCCCCTATAATTTTGACTGTGTTTAATTAGTGAAGTGCATTTATGATTTATTCTTTGCTTGTTCCTTTGCATTACAGAGTCCACTAGATTGCTACAAATTTGAAAGTAATCCCAGAGGAGTTTGTTTAATCATAGACTGCGTGGGTAATGATGGAGGTAAGTCACAAAACAGTCCGGTGGTGTAAGAACTATTGAGTTCCATTACTTACATTATTATATTACATATATTACATTACCAATAAGTTCATTAGACTAGTTGATTGATAAAAAAATAATCTGCAACAACTTTGATTTGTTGATTAATTTGTGTAAGATTTTATAATCTATTAATGTGATAGCAAACTGAATTTATTTGTTTTTAGACTGTTGGTTGGACAGAACATTTATCTTCTAAGTGATGTATTACAAGGGTAAAACTTAAAGTCTGGTTTCATCTTTCCTTGCTCACTCAGTCATGTTGGAAGACACATTTAAGGCTCTTCACTTCAACGTGGTCGTCCACAATTGGCTAAGTGGGGGTGACATTTATTCAATCCTTGCAAAGATATCCAGACAAAGAGAAAACCTTGAAGGTGACGGCTTTGTCTGTTGCATCATGAGCCGTGGCACATCAGATCATCTCCTGGGTACAGACTCGAACAGCGCAGGTCTACGCCTGGACAATGTCAGACGTCTTTTCACTGCCGATGTATGCCCCATGCTGGCTGGCAAGCCCAAACTCTTCTTCATCCAGAGGTACAGTGTCCCCGAGTTCCAGCCCTATGCCACAGTGTACCATCGGGATGAGGATCTGGAGACAGATGGGTGCGATGGGTTGGCCAGATGTGATATCATCCCTACAGACGCAGATGTGTTCTGGAGTCACTGCTGGACGGATGCACGTCAACTGGAGCAAGGACTCCATCGCTCCATTTACCTGAAGGCTCTGACAGACGCCTTATGCAAAGGCCAAAGAAGGTACATGCAGACTCTTGTGTTTAGCATCAGACAATTTCTATATGCACTACAGAAGCTGTAGACTAAACTGTTGTTTGTGTTCTGACAGGAAATCACTTGTTGACGTTCATACCGAGGTGAATGGAGCCCTCTTTGAACATAACAAGTGGAACCCTGGAGCAAACTACCACATTGATCTGAAACATACCCTACGGAAAGATCTTTACTTACAATAGAGGATTTATCACCATCATTTTCACTAAACCTTCAGTACTGTCAGTTACAAATTAATATAATAATTTCCTTGCCAGAGAAGAACCTTTTTGTTTCACTGTGTTAATACAGTGACACCTATTGGTTGTATTAACGCGCAACAGTTAAACTTATTTTTAATTTTAATTTTAATTTTTTACAGATAAAGTAAAACATAAGTTATGGTTTTAATGTGCTTTTATTTATTTTTTGAAGTTTTTGTACATATATTTTAATAGATTTATAACAACACCACACCCAGTCAGAGCCTCGTAATAAAGACAAATTTAAATTCATAAAAAAACATAACAAAAACATAACAAAAAACATGTACAAAGCCTGAGGTTTTTTTTTTTTTTTACATGTAGTCATATAACTTGTATTTAAATTAATATGAATAGCCATTTTCTTGCCCATTATAGTGCAGCTAAAACAGGTAGTACCTGTGTAAAGATGTGAAAATAATTTATAAAGTAAACACTATACAGATAGAGAGATAGAGATATAGTACAAATAAATACTATCTATCTCTATCTCTTTATCTGCCTCTCTCTATCTATATATTTCTCTCTATCTCTTTGTCTATCTCTATCTTTATTGGATATGTACTCACATTCTGAAATGCGTTTTAGAAAAGTAATTAAAGTCACTATCCTTAGCATTATCATATATCCCTTAGTGTCCAATATATAACAAATACTATATTTTGTGTACTGCTTTTTTATTTCCTGTTATATACAATATAATATATCTATGTCATATATGATCTAATATATATATATACATTTATACATTATTACATTATACACATATATATATATTGAATTGAAATATATAGAACAATATGTCAGGCAGGACATTTGACAACGGGATGCTGATTCCTGCCAGCCTCCAGTCATGACTTCGCTTGTTTGTCTTGACAAGTCGATATGACTTTCAGATGGGGTGTTAACCCAGACTCCAACCAACCAAACTACTGCTGAAGTTATTACCATTATCTGCCCCACTCACCCACCAACCTACAGTATTCCAAGTGTTTCCATTATTTATAACCTGACTTTAATTTCAAAATTTTGAGGACCTAATTGCTATATTAGTGCAATATTTATATAGCAATAGTTTGTTCCCCTCAGTTTAAAATAAATTTGTGTTTTGAATTCCTTTGAGTGAGATTCTATGTAAAGCCTCTGTGTGAATTCAGTGTTACCTCTAGGATTTTTTTCAGCTGTGGGGGCAGGACAAACAAGTGGAGGTAAAGCAAAATTTGTGTCTGAATATAAAACCCCAACACAACATGTCTCAACATTGCTTTTGTGTCCATGAGCATGCATGCACCTTAGAATAGCCTAAAACTGCAGTGTCTTCCCAGTTTAATGTGAGCTTTAGATGAATGTTTTGGTGTTGGTCGGGGGGTTTGGGGATCCTCCCCTTAAGAAAATGTTATGTTTTCCAATGAAAAATATGTAATTTCACATCATATTGGGCCATTATTTTCAGCTAGAGCAGATAATAAAGAAACAACCGCCAAAGATCAGTCTACTGGAGGAACTACAACCTTTAGATGGAGAAAGTAATTTGGTTGGTTCTGTTGCTCCACGGTGATTTTTCATTGATGGCACACCATGCTTTGGGCATCACCCCTAAGCCTTAACGGCAGGAAACCCCTGTTAAGATGAACTCAGAATCATTATAGATAGCCTACAACTGTTCATGTTTGCCTTTTGTGTCTTCATTTCACAGGTTCTGACATTTATCTGTAGACATTAGCCTAATATAAAAACTAGGCAGCATGAGAAACCTCCCTTTTGAGGTGCATTTTATTTGTACATTAAAATCCAAAAACAAACGTCTCCTCATTAGCTTAAAAGGACTAGTATGTATCACTAATTAGCATTACTAACCTCAGCTCCTCCAGTCACCCCCATCCTTCCTTTTCCAAAACCACTTATTCAGACTGAAAACTAAAAAATAATTTAATCAGTACAGGACAGAGCTGCAGGCTACGTCAGTTCACTCGGACTTTGTACCTGATGTTGTCAACATTGGACAAGTAGGCAGTAATAAAATACAGCTTCCAGTTACCTTCTATGAATTGAGCTACTGTTAAGTTATATAGCATCTATAAGTATATCCATCTATAAGTAGCTGCTGCTTCCCTGCTCTGCGCAGTCTGAAGGGGAGGGGAGATGTTATTGGCGCGTTCCATTTTACATGGGAAGTCGGAATTTATGAGTTCCCAGTTCCCAGTCCCAGGGAGTTTCAACTGGAACGCCCCCTGAAGTCGGATTTCCGACTCGGGAAGTCCGGACAACCCGCACTACCCCGATTTCGTGATCCAAGATGGCTGCCGGGGTATCACTGAAAGCTGTAGTTGATATTGTTTATTAGCACTTCTGTGTACTTGTGACTCATATAAATGTTCATACACAAAGTGCTGTCCAACAGCTGTCTGTGGACGTGTTGCTACAGTGTTTACTGTGAGTAAATACCTCATAATGCGTTTTTTTAATCAACCGCCGTATCAATAGCTAACCTGACTAGTAAACAGCTGGCCGAGCGAGATTGTTAACTGGGACGCCATCAACTGAGGGCGCAGCAAGATTTATATGCCTATAAGATAAACGGTTTATCTGCCTATAAAGGCGTGGAAATGGACCACGCTTGTGGGTCATACGCATGCGCAGAACTGCTAAGTAGCACATCTTGATAGGTAGCATCAGAGCCCAGAACACCTGCTTCACTTTTCCAGCAGGTGGGAAACAGCAGACTTTTCTTGGTCTTGAGAAGCCAACACACTGTAACAGACACCGTCCATATACTGCCAGAATATTTTCCTCCGCTTGCATTCACCGTCACTTTCTGCCGCTCGGACAATCAAACATTCACTACGCACCTCCTGATTCACAGTTATGCTGATGACACCATCAGTTGCTGCGTTCCATTTACCTCGGAGGTCGCAGAGCCCTTTAAAGAGAGAGTCGCGTCATCTCCGTTCACTCCAATGGACCAGTTTTTCACAGCAATAATTCGGCTTTGGTAATTTTTTCTGTACAGCTATTAAAACTCTATATAAGAATAGCAACAGTTCTGTTAAAGTTATGGGT
>JAPMOB010251967.1:3906-18632 GCA_029875015.1 Lepomis gibbosus
GCTCTATGGTCATGCTAAAAGTACAACCAGTGTCAGTGATTGCTTAATTTATTTGGTTAAAATCCCATTTAGGAGAGCAATCAGAGGTTCTCTAGACTCTTGGACACATTGGACTGCTCACTCTTCCCAGTGCAGTCGACCATGCTGATTCTCATTAGACTAAAGTGTGCAAGTTCTCTTAAAGCTCGAAAGTTGATAAGAAATTTCAACCTTTTCCCCCATAAATTACCTCAATGGGATAACTTAGATTGAAGTGCTGAACCTCAGAATTCCCACTCATGAATTTAATTAAATCCCCCCCTTAACCACTTCATACGTTACAATGTGTTCCCCTGTTGTGCTGTCCAAAATTAATTTTGGTGATATTTGTTCAACAAATGTGGCGCAGCACGGCAAATATTCTCCATACATTTGGAATATAATCACCATGTAAATGGTAATGCTAAATGGACTGTATGATGTTTGTGTGCATTTATTCGGAATTTCAATTAGAGCAGTTATCCTGGCAAATGAATAATCCCCAAGGTAATGAATCAAATATTAGACAATTAACATCATACTCTAATTAAGAAGTTTTATAGCTTAAAAAGAACGCTTTGTGATCTGTAATATACTTTTATTGTGTCTTCTCAAGTTTTACATTAATTAGGATGTCACCTGCAAAAAAACCCTGCAATAACCAAAACGACACAGACTGAGCGCCACTCAGTTGCTAGAGAATGGTTCAGCAGGGGTGAGGTGTTGCCTGTGCTCCTTCTCACAGCTATAGCATTGTATTCAAAGTGCTGCACTGTCTTGACACATTAATCTGCCGAGACAGCTCCAGTCTATTTGTGGATGCGCTGTGAAAGTAATATTTCACTTTGGTGGTACATTGTTATTTCTAGTGTCCACCCTTTCGAGGAGTTCTTGAATGGAATTTAATCACTGACAATATATCATTTTTAAAACCTTTAATGGATTCCATGCAATATATTACACATACATGCAGGACAGGATATGTTTGAGGCACACATGCTAAAAAGTACTGAATTCTACTCTGCATGTGCTGATAGGAAAATGTAATGTAACATTGTCCTTGGCCTAAAGTATTTACAACATACATGTAGTTAGTATTTTAAAGTATGGTTCAACTGATTATTATGTATGTTCTCATTTTAAATGAGATCTCCAGAGATAAAAATAAAGATATAATTACTCAAATTTAAAAAATGTTGAGAAGTGCTGATTGAGATATACACAGGCTCAGCAGGGAAGATCAGTCACTTCAGCTGGTTAAGGATTGCATGCCTTGCTCAAAGACACAACCAGGTTTTCTCACAAAAGACATTGTAACATGTCACAGCAGGAAAAGCACATTGATGTTGGCTGAATTCCATGTAGCTGCTTCAGTTTGAGGGTCCTGGTATTGTTCATGCTGGCTCAATGTCACACTTGAACAGAACAGAGCCATCATTAACTTTATTAGTAACACCTGTGCTTTTCTTGCTATGACGAGTCAATATGTTCACAGTATTGTGAAACTAGAGGCTTGTGCTGCGTTCCAGGCAACTGGGAACTGGGAAATTTCCGACCTCCAACTAGAAAAACTATCCTGGAACGCCACTTGAAGTCGGATTTCCTACTTGTGAACTCGGAGAAAAAATATTTCCCCCCAACTTCACGAGTAGCAGCCGAATGATGTCAGAAAACAATATCAGTGCCCATGGAAGCACACTTTGTAAATGGTAAACCATAAACTAAAAGGCAACAAATAGTATATTTGCATGTATTTAAATTAAAATAATACATACGGTCCTATAGTAAAACCTGTTCTGAATGTACATTGATGTAGAAATATGTTAGGCCTATTAGGTAGCTGGCTACAGCTACATTTGGAAGTGTAGCCTACAACAGTGACTGACTTGAGGGTCTGACTGATGTAGCCAGAGGCGTACACAGTTAACTAGTACCATAGAGGCTATTTATGTCAGTTGTTGCAGTTAAACTGCCATCCTTTTAATTAACACCTAAAGCACTGCTGTGGGTGCAACTGTGTGTACACTTTGTCAAGGTCAGCCATGATTTTCGTTCACTTTCGTGTCATGCACCACCATGCACCTGGAACACTTTGATGTCGGAAGTTTCAACTGGGAAATATTTGTGATGTGGGGCGCCTGTGGCTCAGGAGGTAGAGCAGGTTGCCCATTAATCGGAAGGTCGGCGGTTTAATCCCCGGCTCCTCCAGGCTGCATGTCGAAGTGTCCTTGGTCAAGATACTGAAGCCCAAATTGCCCCTGGTGGCTGTTCCACCAGTGTATGAATGTGTGTGAATGTTAGTTTCTGTTTGAGCACTTAGGCTCAGTGAGTGAATGTGTGTGAATGGTGAATGCAGATGTAGTGTGAAAGCACTTTGAGCACGATGTCACACAATTCCCAGTAGAGCTCCACCCACCATCAACTAAGCAGAGTTATAATTATTTGTAAGAAGTTGAACACCTACAGTCTGAGAGGTAAATCTTTCGTCTCTGCAAGAATTGCGATAGAAGTGTTGCGCCAAACCTTTTATTTATCTGCTCAATTGTTACGTATTCCTTTAAGTTTCCTGACAAGGGGTTCAAATTGAAAGGAACTGGCATCAATCTGCTGCAAGTCTCTGATGCCTGTCTGCTTTTCCTTTGTCTCTTGTAGACATCCCTGCTCCCATTGAACAATTTGGAAAGGCATGAAAGACTTAAGAACTTTTCAAGCAGCAGTCAGACTGCATACCTTTGGCTTGTAATTGGTTTAAATCTGTGTCTGTCGATAAGTCTGAAACGCTTATTTCAGAAGCATTTTGTTTTGTTATGTTTGGTGAAATTCTCTTTCCCAAGAGCGATCAACAAATCTGGTATAAGTGGAAATCACAGGACTTTAATAAGCATGTCTTACCGGCGACCTGCACACACTTGTGCACTCACTGTGCTTGAAAATGTGTTTTGGGGGAGCGGCTTTGGAGGGTGACCCATACGGCCCACTTTCTGCTGAGGATGGGCTGTAATTTTAAGCCCTGTCGGTAGTTTAAGTGTCCAGTGTATATAAGAACTGCAGTAGTAAAGAAAAAGACTAAGCCTTAAAAGCAGTTGAACTGTCATTTAAAAGAGTAAAGCTGATTATACAAGGGCCAACTCTTTAAGCAATCTTGCTGGTGGCAAGTCCGCCTATGTTTTGAACGGCAGTGGGGCGGGGCGGGATTACGGTAGTAATCCTTACCCATTGACTGCGACATTGCCCAACAACATTGCTCAAAAAGTTGCCCAATGTATCAGCTTAAGAGATGAAAGTATCAGTTGTCATATTAGACAGTGATTGAGCTGTCAGGTGAAGAGTCATTTTTTGTACTGAAAGCAATTGAAATGTAATTCGAAGTGTAAACATAAGTTTAAATTTAGAATTGAAAGCAGTTAAAATACCAGTTGTCAGTAAGTTGAAGAGCTGAAGTGAGAGAGCTACACAGCAATGTGAAGAGTCCGAGGTCTGAAAACAATATAAAACTCCAATTACTGAAAAAGTTTGAAAGGCACAAAAAAACTAATATGATAAAAACAGGGGGACTGATTTAAAGTTTAAATTAAGTTTCTAGGTAAGTAGGAAAGTGTTAATGAGTATGATAAAGTTGAAGATGAGCTGGAAATGTCCAGATTGAAGGCACTGAAGGCGAGCACACTAATAAATGGCCCATGTGATTGGTAAGTAACTGTTTGAGGTGAGAAAAGCCATCAAATCTGTATTCTCTGTCAGTGACACTTCCAACTTTTACTACACCTCGTTTTCCACTGACTGCCCGTCTTATCGGCTCTCGCTATTTTCCAATTACTGCTCGAGATAAAACCCAACAAATTATATAGACTATACAGCCATTTACGACGGGCTTTCTCGAGTTATTTCACATATTTGTCCCACAGGTTTCTTTTTGAGTTGTGTTCGTAATATCAGCAGCCACAACATTTAACACTGTGTTTTCTACTGGATTACTCAACTCCTTCTGGGGCCTCCACTGATATTTGCAGTATGTAAGACATGGGTGGATGTATAATTTAAATGAACACGCAGTTCTTCAGGTGTTACTATGCCTGTATCTGTAACGCTTGGGCGGAGAGAGGAATGACAAATTACAAGGGTTATTGGAAGTTCATGTGCTCATATCTAAATTAGTTTGAGGTAAAATGTCAGCCAAATGTTAAGGCATCCCTCCACTAATCTCACAAACAACTGTAACATGTTCCAACAAGCCTTTCTCGTGTAAAATAGTGTAAAATAGGAAATATACAGTATATATTTAATTACCTGGCTTTCTAACCAAACTTGATTGTGATGTGGATTGTAGCGGGTGGAGACAAATGAACTTTGCTCACGGATGCTTTCAGAAGAGCTTTGAAAATTGAATGTAGTCTCTGGATATGATGTACTGTAAATACAGTCCTAGAAAGATATTTCAGTGAGCCAGTGTTGTACAACACTTTGTACAGAAGTGCAGCAATGCAGTCTTTATTTGAGAATTTATTTCACCTGTACTTTTCCTGTTGCATTGGGACAGTTAACACTTGTCACAGCAACGGGAAAACAGCACACAGGTGCCACTAAGAACAGTAATAATGGCTGCATTCCATTTAGGTGTCAACTAACTACAACCTTATCAGATGTCTAATTATTATTAATGTGTTACCTGTTCCATCCTCACTTTCTGTGCAAAAACAGCCAAAATTTTCTTAAAAACACTGAGCAACTGTAGGAAGCTGTAGTCCATGTCAAAAGGTCACTGCGGAATTTTATTAACTTTACACTACTCCTACAATGAAAATGCCAGCACAAAAGTGGTTTCTATGTCAAATTCTGAACAACCTACATATGATGCAGGCATTGATCCTATAGTCAATTCCCTTACATGCATTTTGAGTTAAGCCTGTTGAGTACACATACAAAACATATAGCAGAGGGAAGCACTAACAGGTCCAGTGTTTTGACGGCTCAAGGCAAAGAAAACATCAACCCTGCTATCGGTGCAGCTGACTGCTGTGCACGGGCTTCTGCTGCCTCAGGATTTCCCTGCTATTTCTCAATTTCTTATTTTATACTGGCTTGTATGAGTAACCATCTTATTTATGTTTCTGTTAAGAATAGTTTACTCTCCTTCAACCTGTCTTTGAACATTCAAGTAAATGTAAATGCTCAGTATTTCTATAGCGCCTTTCTAGTCTCACTCAAAGGGCTTTTACACTACATCTGCATTCACACACATTCATACACTGAGCCTCAAACAGAAACTAACATTCACACACATTCATACACTGGTAGAACAGCCACCAGGGGCAATTCGAGGTTCAGTATCTTGCCCAAGGACACTTTGACACGCAGCCTGGAGAAGCCAGGGATTGAACCGCCGACCTTCCAATTAACGGGCAACCCACTCTACCTGGTGTTCACAGCACTGAAACCCACTGTGCTGCTAGTTAGCATTGTTGGCTCGAAGTGTCATCTATAAAGTTCCTCTGGATGTATGTACACAGCTAGAGGAGAAGTCACACCCACTGAGAGCACCAGTGGAAGCAGGAAGGGCTGTAGCCTCAGTCATGGACTAATTATACTAGACACTGACACTGACAATTTAATGCAAATCTTTTACAGACACAGAGGAGAGCTAAGGGTTCTGACTGCCAAAGGAGCATTAGCAAAATTATAGAGAGATGATAAGATGGTTCCCTTTAACTTGAAAGAATAGATCCTATTTATCATTAATTACATGCCCCCATCTCAGTCTTTGTCTTCTGTCTCTCTCACACACTCAGACCCTGTAATGCTCTCAATAAGAGTCTAATGAATCTATTTCTGTCCTTGTTTCAGGGATACACTACCGTAAGTCCTGTGCCTCATCAGGAGCCTGTCTTATCGCTTCCTCTGGTTACCAGCAGTTCTGCACCGGCAAGCTCAACTCAGTGTGCATCACCTGCTGCAACACACCGCTGTGCAATGGACCACGCCAGAAGAAACGACCCCAATCGTCCGCTGCCGTTACCCTAGCCACGCCGCACCTCCCTGTGTTTTCTCTCTACATCCTCCTACTACTGTCCTCCACCCTGTGCTGACAGACTTTTCACACACTGGGTTTGATGCGCATTGAAAATGTTCTGCTTCTGACAGAGGAGACAACATGAACTGGAACTGTATTAAGTGAGGCAGTGAAGAATACAGCCTTTGAAATGTATGTTCTTTAAGTATTTCCTCTCCTGATTCTTTGGCTTTCTCTTGCTGCTTGCCTCCAAATTTCACAAGGTACAAAAATAAAAACAGTCATGTCACAAACATGATCACAGTGCAGCTGGTGAGATGGGTAAGGTGAGGTGCCATGGATGAAACAGCTTCTGGCAATTCTGTTGGGCAGCAGGTGGCTCATTTTCATCTGTCTTCATTTACTAGGTCAAATAAGACACACTGCAGGAAAGATAGGAAGTTCAGATTCATCATTCATTCATCTGAAAAGAGCTCTCCAGAATAAATATCTCAAATCAATACCCTTACCTGCAAAAATTGCCAGTTTTGTTGTTATTTATGAACTAAAAGGGACAGTGTATTATTACAATGATACTGTTTAATGAGCCTGGAAAGAAAGACAAAAAGTGAGGTGAGGAAAAAGTTTTATTATAATATATATATATATATATATAACACCTACAGCCTTCCAGCCCCCAACAGGTGCAACATCTTATCAGTGACAGATCACACTGTGGAAGCCGTAAAATATTTTCTCCTGGAATTTTATTCCAGTACTCCAGTACCAACCTTTGCTGCTCACCAATATTGTACATTGAGCTACATGTTGAAGAACAAATACCCTTTTCAAACTACTTATCACATATTCATTACATCTCCAGTGACTGACATTTTCAACAGTTTGCGCTGAGGTGGGAGCAACAGCAACGGAATAAGTGTGCAGTGTGATGGGGGGCTTCTAGTGTAGCTACATGTCGGCTGTGTGATGGACTATGTCAACTTTTTATCTGGTTACTTTAAAAAAAGAAAATGTAGTTACCTATGATCAGGGAATATGTTGTATGGTAAGACATCAGCGTCCGTACCTTGAGAGGTTATTTCAGAGCCAGATATATCATGACATGATGTAATGTGATCTGCTAAACCTGCAAGAAATTGGTGTTGCCCGTCAAAATGTAATATTCAGCTGCTTTTACAGTGGTTGGATGGTTTGTTTGGAGGTGAACTGCCTTGTTGAGAAGAACAGCCTCAGTTGTTTCAGCCAGTGTGCTCCAAAACAACACATTTAACCTTTTGGTGTCTAAACGTAACCAAACGATGGTAAAAGATTTATTTTTTAGATTTGTAACTGTTTTGGAAGGAACAGAAAAAAAACATGTCATGCTGTTGATAGAGGCATCAGATCACAAAATGCCTATGTATCGTTCTAGTAGGTTTGAACAAACAAGTTGTTTAACTGTCAGATTTGGAGTACTTGTATTTTCAGTTTTGTGTCGAATACATGAACTCTGATCATCAGTAACATGCAGGATATTACTACTTTATACATCGAGACATCTGATTACTTTTTCACTCAAGGCAGAGAATACTTTTTTTTTTGGCGCCTCTGGCATGCCTACTTCCTGCTGGCTCCCCAAACATATTTTTTCACCGGCTCTTCACGGCTTTTCAAATTCGATGGACCTAAAGGTTCAAATTCATTTCGAGGTGAATTTTTTTATTCATCATTTTACAGCCTTTTTCTTTTGTAATAAATGTGTATGTGGAAAATCTTTTGGGGCCAGAGCGCAGGAAAATTAGCTTACGGCTCAGTATTGCGTCTGGGGGCTTGTAGTATGCGCCCTCTGCAGTCAATAGGAAAATATAATGTGTTACCTGTGTGCTTTTTATATATGTGTCATCACGCGCATTATAGAAGACCCACACATACAAACAGTGATCCATATAACCACTAGCGGTCACTTTACTGTGTACCTTTAACTTTAACTCTAGCTGTGGGGTCTTCATGCTCATTTTAATATTTGAGCGTTCATATAATCATTTATTTGACATTTTGACATTTCTTAAAAGTGGGGTAAGCAATTCTGGAGAAATCAACAGCAGGTAATATAATGTTAGCTAGGCTGTGGGTTAGCAAACTGCCGCTACAGTTGCTGCTGCGAGCACAGGACAGTCCCAGAGCCAGCACAGCAGCTCCAGACAGCCATACTCACAGCTAACATCACAACAACAACATATCATGGCAAACTAGAAAGTAAGCTGAATGTCCGTGGGCAAGTCATTTACTGTTATCTGACAGACAAATCACGGCTAGTGATTTGTGGTTCCGTCCAGCCCCCTTTGTTTGCTTCCCATTTACAGAGCCAGGGCTGCGTACAAACACATTTTGCTTTTCGGTGAATTTCACAAAAAGCTGTGTTGGATTAGAATCGCACACCCCACCTTTAAGTTATATGTCTCTTTGAGGAGTCCCATCAAGCTTACTATTGTGTCAAATTGTCAGCTGAGCACGATCGGTCACTGAAATTCCTGACTTTTGACACTTTGTATTGTTGTGGATAAAGAATATCTCTATTTGTTTCTGATGGTACAGCACAGGCATCTTTGCTTAGTTTTTTTCAGTCTTGCATTAAATTGTACAGCACATTAAACCTCAGCCTCTGATGGTACATCTCTCTGTGTTTTGAGACTTGAGTCAGGCTCTTCAGTCGGGCTGAGAGACGTTTGAGTATTTGAAGCCACTCCAGAGTCACTTTGAGGGGTTTCCTCTTGTGCAGGGGTGGGGTGGTTCGCCCTGCTGCGACGCAATGACTTTAACAGCAGGGGCTGGAGGGAGCGTGCAGAGGCGGCACCATGCACAGTTCGCTTGTTGATGTGTTCGATGGTGAGGCGGCACCGCAGCACCTGGACAAAAACCTCCCTGAACTGTTTGGAGGAGAGGTTGTAGAGAAATGGGTTGAGGACGGAGCTGAGGTAGAAGAAGGAGTCGGCCACAGGGTGGAGAGTAACGTAGCTCCGGAAGTAGGAAACAGTCCACTGGGACTTGGGCAAGGCAGCCATCATAAGACGACGAATCTGGCTGGGAAGCCAGCACACCATCAAGGATACCACGATGAGACCTGAGGAAGGCAGAAAGAGAGTCAGAAACATATAATGATACACTTCTAAAAAAAGGAAATCCATTATATAATCTGAAATTGAAGGGAGAATTTTATGTTGGGAAAAACTTATTTTTCTGAGAAGACTGATACCACTCTGTCTGTTCAGCTGTATTTCTAAAGGAAACAGAAGAATGCAAAATTCCAGTAACAAGTTCATTTGAACTTTTTTTGGAGGAGCAATAGAAAACATCCTGACTGGAAACATCACTAAATGACATGGGCTGTGCACGGCCCAGGACCGGAGGGCTCTGCAGCGGGGGATTAAAACCCCTCAGAAAATCATTGGTACCTATCTCCTGAGTGGTCTACAATGTAAAATAGTTGTATTTCTACGACTACCTATTTACCCACCCATGTAGTGTATATCATTTTTGTATATAACATTTGCTTTGTGTGAGTAGCACACAGGGAACTTCACTTTCATCTCGTTTTAAAACCCTGTGTTGTATAAAATGATAAATAAATCTACCATGTTCACTAAATATAAAGCTAGAGCACGAGATGTGTTAGCTTAGCATAAAGACTGCTAACAGCTAGTCTGGCTCTGTCTAAAGGGATCAGAATCTACCTACCAGCACCTATCTCATTTGTTTACTGGGTGCGTTATGTGCTGAACTATTTCTTGGCTGGGTGCGACTTCCTGCAGCGTTACCAGGCAACCATCGGAGACTGTAAGACAGTTTGTCATTTTAGTACATTAAACAAACATATCACCTGTTAATTAGTGAACTTTAAACAGAGCAAGCAGCTGTGTCCCCCTAGTGTAAGCTAAGCTAAGCTAGCATCTTCAAGCTGCACCGTCATATTCATATTGTCAAATTTCATCTTTAATAGGGTGCTGTATGACACACACTGTTTCCTTTTAGAAGCGGCTGATTGAAACAGACATGACTAGAATCCGGCTCATCATACCTGCTGATGTGTTATGCCCCTAAAACCGTTCCTTTTTGTAACTGTACTACAGAAACCGTCTGTGTACACTGGGTTTTACATTTGTAATTCACAAATGTAAAACCCAGTACGTTGACCTCCAGGACACAGGATTGCACCTCTGACTGCTAAACCAGCTGACTTATCTCATCTGTCGTGTCTGAGTCATGGGCTTACTATTTGGAAGAACTAACACATCGTCACACTCTAATCTGGTGTTTACTCATTTGCTCTGCAGCGTTTTAATAGGAATTACACTGTGACTCAACAGCCTTTCAACATTCACAAAATGATCTGACTTGAGACATCACTTCCTGCAGTGGAACATAGATATCATCGCTGCTTATTTATAACAAACCGTCCAAGTCTGCTGAGGGTATTTATTTATCCCAGAGTCATTCAAGGAAAGAGAAAAACAAATGGGAATAGATTTCTTCACAAAGAGGGAAATGTAGGTGGTTAAAATCTCTCTTCATGTCGGTTTACGCGTAGACAAGAGAGAGACAGCCACAAACAGATTTTGATTCAGACCATTCGCTTCGGTTGGAAGCAGTGATTGTCACTGTATGCCAATCTCAAGTGTCAGCGAGCTTTCAAAAGATGCAAGAGACAGTATTCAGGCCACAGTGCAAGTCATTTTGTGGAGACTTTAGCTCCTTGAAGTGCATTTCAGTGATGCTGGTTTTAACTGTATTGGCTCTTTTTTTCAATGTCTCAAAAGTTAAATAAATACGTGGGAGGTGTGAACACTGGCAACTTTGGCTAAACTGTCCTTGGAACACATTGGAGCCTTTGTGAAAGAAGAGGGCTTCTCAGTTAGTTTTAAAGAAGAATAGATCTACCACATATGCTGGCAAAAAATATAACCAAAAAAACAAGTTGCAGGTTAAACACAGCAGATTTAGGTTCATCTACGCAGTATGGCTGAATGGATGACAATGTCAGTTAGTCCGTCTGTCCACCTCTCTGGTCAAAATAGATATCTCAACAAATATTTGATGCCTTTGTAGACTTTCTCAATCCCTAGAGGACGTATTCTGATGACTTTGGTGATCCCATCACTCCCCTTATCTTGAGGTTTTCAAACTGTTGGAAAACTTGAAAGCGAACTGCAGAGGAAGAGGTGTGAGGTGACGATACTGTACAGGGGTTGAAATTAACTTTTTGGCTCACCTGCCATCTACCTGGCCAAAATAATGAATTGCCTTTTGTCTCACATATTTGTTTCCCTCCTTTTAATTGAGATGATACGGTATTCAGTCAAATACAAACTTAAAGAAGAGGCCAGAGGGAAATTTGAAGCAAAATTATATCATTGCTGTTAAATGTACTTTAAACATAACAGTAAATTGTTTTAAAAACTTACAAGATTCTTATTAATCAGTCAACTTAAATCTTATCACAGCTCACTCTTGTCATGCTTTATCATTCAACCTCCTCATCAGACTTCTTACATACAATCAGCCTCTTCTGGCCTCCTGGTGCGACAGCATCACAGCTTTTGTGGGATCAATATTTTTTTGGTTTTTATGTAAAAAGCTGTCTTATTGCACTTTATGAAAGGTGCGGAGCGGACTTCATTCACGTCTCAGCAGGAAAAGCTGGTGACAGACAGGAGACAGAAAGACGGTACGATCTGTTTGTGAAAAGCCACAGTTGACATGTGGCGGCATATCACACGGGATAAAGCTGCAAACTTTTGTTTGTCAGTATGAAGAAGCGAGTGCGACATAAATGCGGATTCTTTGCGCGCTGAGCGGCTACACTCTCCCCTCCCGACTCCTGTCGCCTGTCCCCTAACGCCCAACCCCTTACAAATCTACACCAATCAAACAAAAGTAACATGAAAAGAACATAAACAACAACGAATGAACGCCTCTAATCCAGGTGTTAGGTGATTTTAGATCACCGGGTACAGTGGGGACCAATTTAAGTGCGACCCACAACCAGCCAGAACGCCAGTCTGCTGCAAATTACTGTCAAATAGAAATTATATGCCGAATATATTTACCCGCCAATGTGGTGCGTAGCCTTCCAACATTTGGCCACCAAACAGAAAATCCTGGTATTAATTTCCATCCCTGATACTGCATGATGTGAAAGAGACCGGTGTCCAAAAAACAACTGGAAGTTAGCTGTTGTAGTTTAGTTTAGGAAAAGATCGTGGTTTGTGACATACGTAAGTTAATTCACGTAAGTCATGTGACGTTACTTAAGTCAATGTTGACTTTTGGTCAATGGGACACCAACAGCGGTCTCCTGTGTTTGAACGTTATGAGCGTCAGTTAAGAGTTACATCTGTCACTTGGTGTCACATGACATTACGTAACTTAAAATAAGTCAACGTTAACTTTTGGTTTCACTTGGGACATGAACAGCTGTCTCCTGAGAGAAAGTCCTGTGTTTGAGCTTTNCTGTTGCTCTTTATACTACCTCAACTGACTTCCTTCTTTGCTCCAGTCATGATAAGAGGCCATCGCCTGACAATAGAAACAGATATGGGTTGTAACAAGCTGAGAGCACAGAAGGCCTATGCAGCTATATTTCTGAGGAGAATGGGCTGTTTCAAAAATGTATTTCACAGGAGTTACTGGAGACTAGAATCACAGCTCAATTTAGCGCTGTGTCTACTGTGTGTAAGGGCATAGTGTTTACAACACTGAACAAGTTAGCCATAATGTCTTGATTAGCCTGTGTTTGTTTTGGACGACCTTCTGTCCTCTAGCAAGGCTGGTTTACCAACGGACTGCCCCAGGGTTCACTGTGTGGCAATTAGTTTGTGGTAAATCCAATTTGAATTTCTTAGACCTCAAGATGGATTTTTCCAAATAATTATTGTTTTACAACCCCAAACATATTTCATCTACAATGTATAGGAAAAAGCAACAATTCCTTACATTAAATAGCTGGAACAAGCATGTTTTTCTTCTGTTTTTTTCATTTTTGCTTGATTTAAATGATAACTGTTAACTCATTAATGTTTTCTGCTAGATTGACTTCGACTGTTTCCGTACGATTTTTAATAATTGCAAATATTGTTGGTAATGTGCAACATGTACTATACTTTTAAAAAGTCCACTTTTCTACACCATATGGGCAGTTAAGGAAAATGTGTCATCCTTTATCCTGCCATCCTTATAAATGACACCAAACTGTCCAAATGAAGTTGTTATCAATATCACACACTCCACTGATCCAGCTTCAACAAAACCTGGAGGGATGGGGCATTTTGGCAGTTAGTTCTAGCATTTATAAACCTGCAAAGTTAAACATTTTAATAGGCCACTAAAATGTTACTTAGAGGGAAGATGCCGCTTGTTACTGATTAGCCGACACGACTGTCTTTATTATCGGTGGCCTTACTCTGATCAATGCAACAGATCATGTATGAAATGGCACCATCTTTCTTTAAGATGGATTTTTATTTATTTATTTATTTATTTGGCTTGGTTCTACCTTTCATGGCGGCTCGTTGATCACAGTCTAGTCGTTCATCTGGAAAATTGCCACTGAGTCAGCACAGTTCAGTAACGTCGCCGCAAAGACGAGTGAATGCAGCTCATGTTGAGAAGGTGTGTGGATGGTACGTGTGAAGCACACACGTGCTGCTGTTAAATCTTTATTAATATTATTGTTATTATTAGTATTATTATTATTCCACTATTTCACTTGTCATTCTGAATGTGCCAGTGATACCCCCGAGTTCACTAACACACACACACACACACACACACACACACACACACACAGACTCGCTGTCTCTCTGCCATGGGCAAAATATAACTGTCTGCTAATTAGAAAGCAATTAAACCAGATTATTGGAACAATTAATTGTCTGTCTCTGCTGTAATTGGAGAGTGTGATTGAGCTTCCTCATTCCTTGGTGCAGTACACAGCAGGGTAGAACAGGGTAAGTGAGCCATTGTTTTAAGCAAACATAATTTACATATTTAAACATGTGCTGAGAAGAGAATTACACTACAAAAGTCTTTCTTAAGTTCTCAGTCCTACTTGCAGCCATTAAAGTTATATTCCTAAAGATTTTAATCAAATCAAAACATATTTTTGACATTATATCATATGTTCTAAGGCTGTGCGATATGACATACAGAACATTTTTTGTAAATTCAATGAAAATGGCATTTCCAACTGTACCTCATGATATTTATCTGCATCATAAAGGCGATTCTAGAGAAATCCAATACCATGACAAATACCGTGATAGAGTGAAAACGACACAGCATAGGGCAGGGCGGTATATCGGTATATGAGGTATACAAATATAATTTCAAAAGAAATATAAAATTAGACAATAGCGTTTATACTGATATAAATTGATGTTCAGTTAATTAATGTTTCCTTGAAGTCCTGCCAGCGTTTGCTCCTCTCTCCCTCACCTCTCTCTGCGTCTGCACGCAGCCGTCTACTCACAAAGTCTCTAACAAGATGGAGGGAGACACAGTGCTGGTCGACACTGTTAAAAAAAAACAGTTCAGTCCAGTGGCGGTTCTAGACCAATTTTATTGAGGGGACCAGACTGGGGCCAGTTGTTTTGCCAGAGGGGCCCATTCAATCGGAGACAAATGAGACAAAGGAAAAGTTCAAGCTTTCAAAATGTCCCGTTTAGTA